>PVIA01003918.1:0-152973 GCA_004024845.1 Tonatia bakeri
CTCCGCGTCCAGCTGGGTCCCTTCTGGCCTCCTACCGTCAGTTCATTCAATATCTGGATAACTTCTGATGCCCTATTTTCATAAATGTTGCGATATCCGTGGTCTCCTAGTCTGATTCTCCTCAGATCGGCCAAATTCTCCCCTGCGCACCGGAGAGGGGGATTAAGACTCCACCTCTCAAGCCGCCATCTTCCCTCCTGCTTTTTAATTTCTTATCAATTTCTTCCATTCTCTCAGATGGAAGATAAAATATTTTAAATATTATAAGAATATCAGTTTTTAGTAAAAACTTTTCATCATATATATTTTAAAGTGTCCTGGGGAAAGTGCCACTTGCTTTCTAGGAACACTACTTGGAAATAAAAAGCATCCGTTTCCATTGTAATGAAGAGTATGTCACTCTATCACTAAGCATTCCTACTCGGTTTATTTCAGAAAAACATAGTTTGTTCATTTTTTCCTCTCATGTGCTTACAGAGAAGGCTGTATGAACTTTAAATGGAGCCTGATACTAAACATTAGGAGCCACTTGAAAGAAAGAAAACATCTTTGTAAAAACTTTTTACTTAAAGAGGGGTTGAGCACAAAATATGTACCAAAATGAGAAACAACCCCCAAAATCTTCAAGTCAGCTCTTTTAAAGCAATGGAACTTAAAGTAGAAAACATGGCTAAGTTGGTGAGCAAAATGGGTATGTGATACTATCACTGAAGGAATCAATAAGTACGAGTGAAGAGGGCCGGGACCATTCTGAGGAGGACATCTGTCTTACAGTGATGAACACGCGTTCTGATCACGGTCACAGAAGTAGGCAAAGGTCACAGTGGGACAGAAAGCTCAAATCACTCCTGTGCTTAATCATCAACATGTTTTTAAATTCCACAAAAAAAATTAAGTAAGTAAATGTTGCATTCTTCTGGGGAGCTGCAGCTGGGTGGCTTAGTTCAACTAAACAGGAAAGTGTGTGGGAGCATATTTTTTCTTGTCTACACTTCACTATTTGCATTTTTATAAACCCGATGTCCAAATGTTCAACAAAATCGATGCACATTGATTTTGACACACAGCTTTTGAAGGAACAATGAAGGGAAACTAGGCAGGGCGGGGGTAGGCAATTTCTTTGGAGGCATGATTTGCAGTCTCATTTTTCTGACATAAGGTGCCAGATGAGGGTAAAGTCCCTCGTGTTTGGGTCGAAGGTATGTGTTGTGCAACGAAGAACTGAGAGGGCTGACATCCTTCTCAGGAAGGGAGGGGAATGTATAATACAGCTAACAGATTCCAAATGGAAGTTATACTCTGCTCTCCTAGGTTCTGAATGTGTGCTTCGGAGGCAGTCTGAGTGCATTCCTTGTGCTATATGGACAGGTGTGTGCACTGTGCTCTGATTGCATTCATTTCTAAGGGAAGTCTCAGAGGAGAGGAAAAGAAGGTGACCTGGAAGGGACCTTTTTGCTTTTCTTTGATTGGACTCTGGAACTTGTGACTTTTGGCTGCAGCCCTAAGACTTGCTTCTAGCCCTGGCCTGACCATGTTGGGTTACTGGCAATGAGAAACATTGCTTTATTTAACCCCAAAACAATATCCATGGTTCCAGCATTCTCACCAGAGTATAACCTTGAAAGTGTGTTGCAATAGATTTAACAGTTTCCTGTGGAATACTGAGTTCCATATTTTGAATTTTGTCCTGTTTCTCTTAAAGAAGAGATTCGACTAGCTTTCATATGTGGAAATTAAGACTTAATTTCCATCTAAACCCTCTTATATGTGGAAGTGATTGCATATAAGATAATTTTAAAATCCCATGCTATATTTCAAAGTAATAGTAGCAAAACAACAAAAACAAAGATACTTCTTTGTATAAATATTGCCATGAATTAAAAAACTGCCACGCCTTTCTCACAGGATGGCTTCTCTTTATTGCTCACCATTCCAGTCGCTATTAAGAGGATATTATTATCTACACAGAGACTGAATTCCCTTCTGCCTGACGGGTGAATAATGCCTACCCACCCCCTACCCTGAATGATGCCTAGACTCTGGGCTTTACATTTGTCTATTTATTTATTTTTTTACCCTTTCTTACATACTGACCCCAGATGATGTTTTTGACACTTCTATTATTATTTCAGGGGATGAGACTGATGGCAGGACATTATTATAGTAATGTCCATGTTAGGATGATATGAATGGTGACTATGATACTGTGGGTAGAAATGAAAGGAGGATTTAAAGGGCTTTCCCATAAAAATGTAATTGACAGACCCTGATCATCCTTGATGCAGAGATAAGAAGGCTCAAATCTTTCCAGCATGAGTTTCTTAGGAAGAAAAAAAAACTGGTGACATTAAGGAAGTCAAAGGGGGAACCTATTGGAAGAGGGAAATAATGTGTGTTTTGTTTGATTTAAGCGTGGTCAAAGTTGTATTAAAATATCAAAGTCATCATTTCTAGGAGATAGTTGGGGTGGTAGCTTAAGGCTGGAGCTGTAGAGAAAGTATTTGAGAACTGGTTATATGGGCCCCAATGTGAGTGTCACGAGCGTTTACTGAGGAGAGACTCGGAGAGAAAAACAGGAGTCTGGAATCTGACCCTTGGGATGTGTACACATTTGCAGAGCGCAGAGAGGCATTAAAGAAGGTGGCAAAAGAGCCATATGAGAGCGGGGAGGAGATCTGCATAACTTCTCCTTGCCTCCTGAAAGAGAGCAATAAAGTGAAAGTGTAAAAACAGACACATTTCCCCCTGGTTTTTCTTATCTATAAGTCATTCATATGGATGTTGTTTCTCTTCAGACTGTAACTCAGCATCATGAAGTAATAGTGAGGAAGAAAATTTGTTTGATTGAGATGATTTCTTTCTGAGTTTTATAATATACTATTATGTCTGTATGTTGTGGTGGTCATGGAAATGTGCCACTCAGAGCTCTTTCAAGAGAAACTGAGGCAAGAAGCAGAATTACTGACAGCCCTCGCTGCTGTCTCTGGTTCTACAATGGTGTTGAGAACAGTGTTCTGTGGGCTATTCCCAGGTTACAGTATGTGGCTACTAACTTCCTGCTCAACACTCTCTACTAGGAAACTTGCTTGGAGATGGCTCACTGGCCTGGTGGAGATTTTCTCAGAATTGGACTATTGTTTGAGGCTTTTCTTTCCTCCCTCTCCCTCTCTTACTTCTTCTGCATGAATTGATCCTGCTGTTGCTGACACCTCTGTTCCCCTTTCACAGGTGTTTCTCCCATTACATCTCTCGGTGACTGCTTCTCAAGACCTGACTGACACATGCATCAAATCAAGTTTAGTAGATAACCTGGGCAACTCCGATAGCCCTGACCCTTCAGAAACAAGAGCCTGCCCTTGGCCCCTGAAAAGTTTATTTGAAATTGTTTCCCCTCAAGATTTTAAGACAGTCCATTTGGAGTAAGATCTTTGCAGAAAAACCTAGACTAGACTGGATTGGATAATACATGGTCTTGACTTGACTATATTTAGCTTAATTGGATCATTGATTTTATCTCATTAACCATGCCCATTTGGAAAAAAACAGCTGATCTGCTGTTTAAATTTGCTTCTATCCTTTTAACATTTATTTTTTAACTGAATTTATAGTAACTGTTATGAATAACCACTGATTTTTTCAAATATTTAATAAATGAAAATCTTTGTATTATTTAGAGAAACTTTTAAAAAAGTTAATAAAAATGTAAGTCAATGAAGTTTTCAACTTAGAAAAAAATATAGGGGCATTTCATATGGCAGATGAACAAGCCCAATTAATGAAAATAAATATGTTCTTAAGGAACAACTAATTACTTTCTGGGAATGGGATGGGTAATTTAAAAGTTATTTTATCAGATAGTTTCTCAAATGAATGAGTGGATGAAGTAATTGATTATGCAAAATTGAGAACTTTATAATCCACAAATAGTTTGGCATGAAAATAAGAATTTCCAAATAAATTGCCATGTCAGAATAATAAATGACAACATAACTGTGTGAGTAAATGCAACTTTTTAATAAATATCACATATTCTGCTCAAAAGAGCTACTTAGTTGCCATACGGGATTCTGGCTTTAGCTCCCAGCTGGCTACGCAATAGTGGACTTCCATTAACCTCTTTGTTCCTCAGATTTCTTAACCGATTGATAAGTCCCTCAAAATTTAATCTCTTTATATTTATATTTGCAGCTCTTTTCCAGGAGATTATGCATTAAGCAAAACTCCCCATTTTTGTAAAAGTTTGATGAGCATACATTCAATATAAAATAAATACGAAAGTCATGTTATGAGGTCTGCAAATCCTATACGCCTACTTCCATGTTATTTCAAATCCACTCTTCATATACCTCACATTTGCACTTGGAATTCCTTTGAAGACAGTGGTCCTCCCATTTTCTGCAGTGTGTACTGTAGTGGTTGTTAAACAAACACTGTGAGTTTGGGTTGGCTATTCGGCATCAGTGGAAGGATTGTGAGGCACTTCAGTCATCATTGCACGTGAAAACACTTTTATAGCAGATGTTAAATAAATATTTGGAGAATTGGATTGAATATTCTTCATCACTAGAAGGGTTATAAGCGGTTTCTAGTTGTGATTGCTTGTAAGAAAACTTACTGAAGGTTAAGATTTGTTTGGTACCAAAGGTGTATGAATTCAGTTTTCTAAAAAGAGCACAAGCTATGTTTACTCTCTAAAGCAGTCATAAAACATGAAGCACTCATTTGCATGTATATTTTATTAACATATATATAAACAATAGAATGTAAAACTGCCCAATAGTGATATAAATGGTATTCTTTGTTTATAAAAAATGGAGGAGTATTAGTACTTAATCTTGTTTAATACGTATATGACACTATTAGAACTTTATAACACATTTCAATAACCTCTCACAATGGAACCATGTCTCATCCCTTCTAATTTCAGTTGAGGGAACTCAGAGGGGTTAATAAATTGTCCCAAAACACACTTATATTAAGGGGTAGATCCAGGCCCTGACTGGGTAGCTCAGTTGGTTAGAGTGTCATCCCGATACGCCAAGGTTGCAGGTTCAGTGTCTGGTCAGGGCACACACTAGAAGCTTCCAATGTGTGCATAAATAAGTGGAACAACAAATTAATGTTTCTCTCTTTCTCTCTCTCAAATCAATTAAAAAAAAAAAAGAGGTAGAGCTAGGATTCAAATTCAGTGGATCTGTCTCCAGAGCTAAAAGGTTTTCCACCAAAACAAATATATACTAACAGTATTGGCATCTGAAAAGGAAACATAAAGGAAAGCCAATTAATTTTTGAAAAAAATAATAATATTTGACAGGCCTTGACATACCATATTTTGAATAAACTACAAAACTCTACCACTGAAAAGAATGTGATATCGGTGAAGAAATAGATCATTGAAACAGAGGGAAAATAGTGCCATATATGTGCAACAGCTTTGTTTGCAATAAAGTTGGCATCTCTAGTCAATGCGAAAATAATGTATCGCCTAAACAAACAATGCTGGGACATTGAAAATGAAGCAGGAGGACAATGAGTTTGATATAGAGTCCATCCTATGCTCACACATACATGTGCACACAAGCACAACTTTCAGTTATTTTAAAAGCTAAGCATAAGCAAACAAATTTCTAAAGTTTATAGAAGGAAGCAAGTTACTTAATAATCTCAATGTTCCATTAACTTGAGTTGAAACGTGTGTGTCAGTGTGAGGACATAGGATGAAATTTCAGTTATAATGAAAAACTAGCAGATTTGACTTGGGAAAAATTTAAATCTTCCCCAAGATAAAATAAAAAAAGCAGCATTAGCAAAACTGTATGACTAAAGGCTAAAGACTAAATGTATTTACATCCTCTGTATGAGGGCATTTGGGGAAAATAACAAAGGCAAGAAAGAAGTGATTCAAGGGAATTAAAAATATGAAAATATATCCAATTTCACTAGTTGTTAAGGAAGTGAAATCAAAATGAAATACTTCCTTTTGGTCACACACAGAAAATGATTAAAAATTTATAATCTAAGATTTTGACAAAGGACAAAGAAAATATATTCTAACCAACTATTGATGAGGGTGTAATTTGGTAAACTTTTCTAAAGGATACTTTTTAATATCTGGCAAAACTTAAAATGTTCCTGCTGTTAGAGCTAATGATTCCACTTTTATTAGTTTGTACTGGAAATGTTACTGCTGGTTTTTGAGTGGTCAGGGCAGTCAAGTATCAGCATTCGGTTTACGTGTAAAGCACCAGGAGGAAGATTTGGTATATTTTCTACGGAGGAACTTAGGAACCAGGTAGCTTAAACCTGGGATAATACCAGAGGATCCTAGTGATTTGAGAATAAATATCCACTTTAAATGAAGACCAAATATAATGGACCTCATTTAATTAGGAAATCTTGAGAAAACTAAATATTATAAAAATAAATTTTATCTGTATGATAAAATTTAGATTATAATTGCTTCTGTGGGCTATATCTTAGCACAACATGTGAATGAAAATGTGGCATTTTTTAAAAGTGTATGACTTTATAACTTTGATTTGTGCAATTACTACAATTAAGATGGAGACCATTTCCAGCACCCCCAAAAGTTCCCCTGCTCCTTCCAGGTCCATTGTCCCCATTCTCTCAGTCCCTGGCCTTGGGCAATCTCTGATCTGCTGTCACTGTGGATTAGTTTTGTCCTTTAAAGTATTTCAAATAAATGAAATCAGTCAATATATTTTAAATTCAAGGATTCCTCCATTCTGATAAACTTCTGTTTCTGAAGTGTTTCTCTCATTTCTCACACTCAAAGCAGCAAGCCTTCGCTCTGCCTTGCTTTCCCCTCCTGGTTGTTCCAGCTTCAGTGCGTGTGCCCCTGAAGGCAGCACTCCTGGTCTGGTTTTAAACAGAAGGACCAGAAAAGTTAAAGATTTCTAACTTGAAGCAAAACTTGGCATATTTGGAATAGCATTTTCAATAACTTTTTATGGTAATATGTTGTCAAATTCCTCATTTATGACTTTAGCCACAAAATCATCAAGAGAACCTCAATCATTCCCAAAGCCTCTCTTTTTGCTTAGTTGTAAAATAATTATTTTAAAATATCTTTCATGTACTCAGGGTTGCCAATGTCCTTGCTGCCCATGTTAACTGGTTTAACTATGGCACGTATCCACTGTAATCATTTTTGTGATTTTAGCATTTCTCCAGTCTCTCAGCATGAAATATATTTCCTTATGTGAAATTTGTGGTATGCTCTTAAAAATCAATTTGCATTAATATTGCATTATATTTCAAAACAACAGATTCAAATACAGCGTCCAATAATGAACAGGAAACAGACAATAAAGATGTGGTAGAAGGGAGAGATGCTGGTACAGGACACTGAGGGAAATCTGAGAGAGGACTGCTTTCAGACGTGATCAATTTTGTATTTTACTTTCTTACACAATAAACTTGTAGAATTCTAGATAATATTAACATATTTATTCAAACAATGTATTATAGTATAGATTTTAATAGTGTAAAATTGGATGTACCTCAATGTCCCTTAATAAAAGATTAAATAATGTATGGTATATCACATGTAGTACTCTCCATTTGTTAATTTATTCATCCATTCATACCTTTGACAAGCATTTATTGAGTTCCTATTGGCTATGAGGCCCCAAACAGACTGACTTCCAGGATCGTCAATCAACTGGATCTAACTGACATTTGCAGAACACTTCAATCAGCAACAGCAGAATATACCCTCTACTCAAGCTCATATGCAGTGTTCACCAAGATAGACAACATTCTGGCCCACAAAACATACCTCCAAATATTTAGTATAATATAAATCATAAAATGTGTGTTCTCAGACCATAATGGAATTAAATTAGAAATCCATAACAGAAAAAGAGCTGAAAAATCACAAAACAGTTGGTGATAAAGCATAATATATCTAAAAACACACGAGTCTAAGAATAAGTCTTTAGAGAAACAGAATACTTTTAACTCAATGAAAACAAGAATATAACTTAAAGTTTGTAGGGTGCAGTGAAAGCAGTGCTGAGAGAAAAATTTATAGCATTGAATGCATATATTAGTTGAGATTAAAGTTTTAAAATCAATTATCTAAGTTTCCATTTTATAAAAGTAGAAAAAGAAGAGCAAATTGAACCCAAAGTAAACAGAAGAAAAGAAATAATAAAAATTAGAGCAGAAATTGGTGAAACTGAAAACAAAACAATAAAGAAAATCAGAAGTCAAAAGCTGATTTTTTGAAAAGATCAGTAAAATGGATAAATCTCTAGTGAGGCTAACTAAGGAAAAAAAGACACAAATTACTAATATCAAAAATGAAAGAGGAAATATAACTATTGATTCCATGAACATTAAAAATAGAATAAAGGAATATTGTTGATAACTCTATGCCCATAAATTTGATAACTTAAATGAAATTGACCAATTCCTTTGACAGGCACAATCTACCAAAATTCACACATAAATAAGTTATCTGAATAGGTACATTTTGATTATTAAAAATTCAGTCAATATTGAATAATCTTCCAAAATCAAAAGCACTAGACCTATATCATTTCACTGGTAAATTCTACCAAACATTTAAGAAAAAGAATGATATAAATTCTCTACAATGTGTTTCAGAGAATTAATTCAGAAAGAACATTTCTTAACTAATTCTATGAAGCCAGTATTTCTATAATCCCCAAACTAGATACGGATATCACAAGAAAGGAAAACTATACACCAATACCTCCCATAGTCTTTTATGAAAAAAGTCCTCAACAAGATATCAGCAGATTAATTCTAATGATATATAGAAATAATTATACACCATGACCAAATGAGACTTATCCCAGTTGCGCAAGGCTGGGCTGGCTCAACATTTGAAAATCAGTTCAGGCAATCTAACCCTTGATCAGAAGGCTAAGGAAGAAAAATGATATGAAGATATCAATAGATGCAGAAAAAACATTTGGCAAAATTCATCACTTACCCATGATAAAAACTATCAGCAAACTTGGAATAGAGGGGAACTTCCTCAATGTTATAAAAAACATTTACATAAAGTTGAGTGAAAAGCAAGGAGAGTGAGAAGTGGATGGTATCATAAAAAGATTCTGAAGGTCAGCAGTGCTACCTGCTACATGAAGTCAAGGAAGTAATAAGTCAGCCCACTGCATCTGAAAATCAAGATGTCATCACATTTTAACAAGATGGTGCTAATGAAGAGGTGAGGCCAAAAAGTACTTAAGAGGGCTAAGGAATCAAAGAGAAGTGAAAAAGTTAATAAACTTTTTTTCAAGACTGTTAGTTGTTAAGAGAGGAATAAATGAAGTAGAAGAGGATGTAAGCAGAGTCTGAGGAAGGGTATTTTCTTTAGAGGGAAGACTGTGTCTGTCAAGACAGGTTAAGTTATACTGCAGCAATTAAAAAAACAAACTCTGAAGCTATATTTTTCCTGTACATTAAAAAAATCTACTAAAAACTTAATGTTAACATCATGCGAATATCATGCTTAGTGGTAAAAAAACAACAGATGTTTCCCTGCTAAGATCAGCAACATGGCAAGAATTTCCAGCCACCAACCTTTATTCAACATTATACTGGAAATCTTAAGTATGTAATAAGAAAAGGAAATAACAGGAAACACTTTAGGAAGAAAGAAAGAAAGTTGTCTTTGTTCATTCACAGATGACATGATTATCTGTATAGAAAGAATCAACAACAACAATGAAAGAATACTGTAACTAGTTAATTATAATAAGGTTACTCAGGATGCAAGGCTAATATATAAAAGTCAATCACTTTCCTGTGCACCAGAAATGAACTACTGGAATTTAAAATTAAAGGCAAAATACTACTTATATTAACACCAAAAAATGACTTACTTAAAAATAAAATAAATTTGTTCAAAATCTATATGAGTAAAACTACAAACCTCTGATGAAAGAATCAAAATAGATCTAAATAAATGTACAGCTATTCCATGTTTATGATAGGAAGACTCAATATTTGTTCAGATGTCAGTTCTTCCCAAGTTGATCTATAGATTCAGTACAAACTCAGTCAAAATCCCAGCATGTTATTTTTTGGATATCGACAAACTGATTCTCAATTTTATATAGAAAGGCAAAAACCCAGTTAAACAACACTAACACAATACTGAAGAGGAAGGACACACTTCCAATACTGACACCACCTGACTTACAGGTTTGCTGTAAACTACAATAATTAAGATACTATGGTAATGTCAAGAGAATAGGCAAGTAGATCAGTGGAATAGAATAGAATGCCCAGAAACTGACACATATGTATAGTACAATTTTTAACAATAGAGCAAAGGCAATTCCATGGAGAAAGAATAGTCTTCGATAAATGATTGTGGAACAAATGTACATGCATGTGGAAGAAAATGTAGACCCTGACTGTACACTTTCCACAAAAATTAACTCAAAGTGGACCATAGATCAAACATCAATGAAGACCCACAAAACTTCTAGAATATGAGATAGGAGAAAATTAATGCGATCTCGGGTTCAATGATGACTTTTCAGATGTAACAGCAAAAGCATGATCTATGAAAGAAATCATTAAACTAAAAAATACCTGCTCTGTGAAGAATGCTGCCTAGAGAATGAAAACATATTTTATATTGCTAATTTATACAATGATATGCTTGATATGAGAATGTCCTCATTTTCATCTTACAAAAATATGTGTATATTTGTTGTATGTGTTATTTTATATTTTATTTTTTAAATATATTTTATTGATTATGCTATTACAGTTGTCTCATTTTTTCTCCCCTTTATTCCCCTCTGCCCTGCAGGCCCCCTCCCACCATCATTCCTCCACCTTAGTTCATGTCTATGGGACGTACATATAAGTTCTTCAGCTTCTCTATTTCCCACATTATTCTTAACCTCCCCCTGTCTATTCTGTACCTACCATTTATGCTTATTCCCTGTACCTTTTCCCCCATTCTCCCCACACCACCTTCTTGCTAATAACCCTGCATATGATCTCCATTTCTGTGATTATGTTTCTGTTCTACTTGTTTTCTTAGTTCATTTTTGTTTTTGTTTTAGGTTCAGTTGTTGATAGTTGTGAGTTTCTTGTCATTTTACTGCTCATGTTTTTTATCTTCTTTTTCTTAGGTAAATCCCTTTAACATTTCATTTAATAAGGGCTTAGTGATGATGAACTCCTTTAACTTGACCTTATCTGGGAAGCACTATATCTGCCCTTCCATTCTAAATGGTAGCTTTGCAGGATAGAGTAATCCTGGATGTAGGTCCTTGCCTTTCATGAATTCAAAGACTTCTTTCCAGTTCGTTCTTGCCTGCAAGGCTTGGGGGGTTTTTTTAAAGAAATCAGCCGATAGTCTTATGGGAACTCCTTTGCAGGCTACTGTCTCGTATTTCTCTTGATGCTTTTAAGGTTCTGTCCTTATTACCCATGTTTTATGTGTTTTTATAGTAGAAAAAATAAGGAAATAAAATAAAAATATACATGAGAAAGGGAGCTTCGAAGTGAGGTGTGAGAGACTACTAATTTTGTTTTAGAAGTTTTGTATTCTATGGTTGTTAATATGAATAAATTATTTCTGTAAATCCAGGGACCAAAGTTTGCATATGTATATGCATTTGTATATATATATTTAATTTTGAACATACTGAATTTTTGCCCATAGTTAATTCATGGTTTGTAAATTTGCAGCTATAAAGTAATTTTTAATGTTATGATTTTCAATCACAAGCAGTTGAGTGAGAAAGAATAGTTCAGTGGGGGTCCAAGTACCTCATGAAGTCCAGGTGAAGAAATGTGGGTTGCTCAGGGAAATGTAAGTGGCCTAGATTAGGGCAAAAAGAATGACTGGTAACACTAGCCATTGTAGAGCAGGGCAGGAGTGTGGCCATCTGTCTTTACTGCTGGTTAATCACAGTGAAGCCCAGATAGGATGATGTGCGTCAGATGAGAGGGAAACTCTTAGATCAACTTCAGGATGATGAAAAAAGGGCTGAGGGAGGGGTAGATAATCTGGAATTAATTCGGTTTAAATCTAGAATTAAACACATACATCAGGAAGCATCTGGGAAAAGTATGTGTGCATACACATACCCAGATACATATACATTTAGTAGGACAGAGGGAGCAAGAAAGAGGACAGAAGTGGAGAGACAGAAAGAGTGAGAAAGAGTGGGAGTGACTGGATGACAGCAAAAAATAATTTTTGCATGGGAATTTGTTAACTGCTGGACAATGGCAACTTAGGTTCATTGATTGCATATGCAGATTTAAGAGTTTGATATTTGTAGTTTGATATTAATTTTGCTATTTGCAGTTTCTGCATGATTTTATTCCAAAGGGTTATGTCAGTTTTTATTCAGGTAAATGAATAAATAATTGTGTTTTCAAATGAATTAATGTTATGTGAAACATCCTGGTTAACTGAAAACTGTTAATTGATCTTAAGTTCATTAAATTTTGATGTTTATATTTTAGTTTAAAGGCAGTCTGCTAATAATATACAAGAAGATAATTTCACAAATCCCTTTTCTTCGTATGTATAAAAAGACCAATATTATTCTTCAGCATTTTCTGGTTATTGGGTATTATACACACACACTCATATAATGAAAAAGAAAAGCCATTTGTTATATAAATGATGGGATAAACTCAAAGGGAAATGATGAAAATACATTGAAAAACATGCTCTAAGCTATGTTTGCCTTGCAGTTTATGCAGATTGACATTTCAAATTGTAACTAGAGAAAATAGGAAATAATTGCATTCTGTGTTTTACAAGTGTACATGCTGGTGTTCCATGGAATGACAGTTTGGGCAATGTATCAGCAGGGATCCATTTACAGGGATTCTTCTTTCCCTTTTAATGGCATTTGCCAGTGGCAATTTTAGATCTACCATCTACCATCCAAGCCCAGAGCAAGATCCTACTGTTCCACAACGATCTTCTTTATTTCTATTGTTACATTGCCATTAGTCTTTTTACTCTGTCTAATGCGACAAATTTATGTCAGCTAGCATTGTCTTAAAAACTAACATGACTTCGCTAGAATTTTCCTAACAGTTTAACAATTTGCCAGCTGTTGTTTTTCATTAAAAACAAAAACAAAAACGTTATATATGTTATTCAGCTGGCTGTGGTTCAGGGGTGAAAAGAAAAGTATACAGTACAAATTGCAAATTTCCAGTGTCTTCATCCAAGGTTTCACTTTCTGCGTTTCAGTTCCCTATGGTCAACCATTGTCTGAAAAGATTAAATGGAAAATTTTAGAAATAAACAATTCCTTAGTTTTAAAGGTCACGCCATGCTGAGCAGCGTGATGAAATCTCACGCTGTCCTGTTCCATGTCACATGGGACACGAACCATCCTTTTCCAGCATATTCACACTTTCTAAACTACCGCTGGCTTAGTCACTCAGGAGCCCTCAGGCTCATCAGAGTGACTGTGTTTGTGTTCAAGTAACCCTTATTTTACTTAATAGTGGTCCCGAAGCACAAGAATAGTGATGCTGGCAATTTGGATATGCTAAGAGAGGTGATAAAGTGCTTCCTTTGAGTGCAAAGGTAGGTAGGTATACACAGGAAAAACATAGTATGTATAGGATTCGGTACTACCTATCATGTCAGGCATCAACTGGGGGTCTTGGATCATGCCCCTTGTGGAGAAGGGGGGGTTACTGTAATTTAAATCTTGCCTATGCTTTCAGGGATCTGATATAGAGTGGAATAAAGTGAAACTAGAGAGCAAGAAAGTGGTACCTTTGGGTGTTCCCTGATGTTATTTAGCAATCATTTTCCTTTCGGAATGCTTTATATTTTATTACACAAAATCAATTTCTTTTATGTGAGAAATGAATTCCTGTAGACTTGTCTTTCATAAATATACATACACAGAAGTGTATGCATACATGTACATATCCTCACTCCCCACCTGGATGCTTTCCTTCTGTTCTGGTTCTCTGTTGACCCCAAGTGCTTACACACTCCCAAGAACAGGATTAGGAGCGATTCAGTTTTCATGGTACTCAGTGGTAACTAAGTACTAAATAATGATAAAATCTATTAACTCACACAGCAACTACCCTCTTTTGGCTACTTCTCGTGGAATCACACAATTATAATGCCCCAAATTCTACAAATTTCACTTATTCACTTAAGTCTACTACCTACCTATTCAGGTAAGTAGGATTATCCTTACCAGAGGACATTTTTTTTTTTCATTCCACTTAGAAAGAAAGGAAGGGAGAGAGAGAAACATCGACGTAAAAGAAACATCAAGTGGTTGCCTTTCATATGAGCCAAGACTGGGGATCAAACCCTGCAACCTAGCTTTGTGCCCTGACTGGGAATTGAACCCTCAACCTTTCAGTGACAGGATGATGCTCCAACCAACTGAGCCACACCAGCCAGGGCTATCTATGGAACTATTTAAATATGTGCTTTGGGATTTGAGAGATATGTGCTTTGGGAGACATAGCAAAATGTCTATTTTGAATAGACAGATACTTTCCATTAGTTTGAAATTTTTATGACTGACACACAGAGATTGTACTCTAATCACTAGACAGATGCTAAATGTTCACATAAAGACAGTGAGTATCTGTTCTGAGAAACAATATGGCCAATCTGTATTCATATTTGAAAAACCAAGATGGAATACTCATAAAGTACTAAGAATTTATGTTCATATAAGAATATATCAGATATAAATGCAAGGTTCAACAGCTCTTTAAAAGCAGAGGGATAGAGATTCAACAGATGGGGAAAGAGATTATACATTTTTATCAAGTTATAAATACAATCTTGTTTAGAGATTATTAAATCAGATAAGTAGTGCTTCATTGATGTCTGTAAGAACCAGAATTTTATTATCATTGAGTCAGGAAGCAAGAGAGTAAATTTAGAGAATTTTCAAAAGGAAAATTAGTAGATTTTTGGTATTCTAGAAGTTTATCTATTCATAAAGAGGTTTAGTTTTTCCTTTTGAATTTCTCACTTTGCACTCTCCATTTCAGCTTTGCCAATCAAATGGTTGATTTTATTGTTCCCAGAATTTAAATAGGACATAGTAATAAAAGAATGAGAAGGTTGTCTGCTTGATAGAACAATTTCTTCACTTTAAGCTCTTGTTTCTGGCTCTTTGCTGCCCACACCTTTGACTCTTGCCTTTGCTCAGGCTTGAGACTTCTTGCTGTTTCAGGGTCCTCATTTCTGACTTGGTTTGTCACACCAGGTCACGTTTGCATGCTTCCTGCTCTGGATTTACTTCCTGACCCTTTCTCTTAGCCTCACCTGCTCTTGGCATTCTTTTTATCTGCATGACCTTGAAAGATATATTTTTAAAAGTAAAAAATATATATATTAGAATAAAAATTAGTTGGCGGCAGGGGCTGTCTTGTTCTTATAAACAGGTAGGATGGTACTTACGATACAGTGGTAGGCTGAGTAATGGCCCATAAGCATACTTAATGTCTTAATCCCTGGAACCTGTGTGTATGTTATCTTATATGGCAAAGGGACTTTATTGATGTAGTTAAGTAAGTATCTTTGTTACAAGAAAAACTCCCAAAGAACTTGGTTCTTTTCACCAACACAGTAAAGAATTACAGGTCAGTGGGCCTACTAGCATGCGAGCAAAGTTTATTAATATTAAGTTCTAATAGGAAAGCAAAGCAAGGGTGACTAGAGCAGGGGTGACAGAAGTAGGGTGGCTAGAGGCCAGGTGGCCAGCACCCAGATGTCCAAAAGGGGTGGCCAGCCCCCACCATCAGAGGCTGACTGGCCAGGGGTCCCCCATGTGGCAAGACAGCCATGAGGCCAAGAAAAGAGAGTCTGAGGACTTATATAGTTAGTGGTGTGGGGGTGGAGTTACATTTTCATTGATGGGTAAAGGTGGTGCCACTTTCCAGAGGAGATGTGACTACCCACATGTAGGTGTCTGTGGGGGTCTGTTAGCCTGAGTCCTTCTCTTGTTTCAGACTATTTGTTCATTTTGCATATGTGACAAGGGGCAGACAGTTAACCAAAGTTGTTTCATGGGTTTCTTGTCTGCTAGGCACTGTGGACCCCTCCCTCTTCCCTCTTCTAGGCCTTGGGATGAATACACAATCTCAAGGTTTCCCTTTTCCCAGCTGGTGGAGATGATACACACAGACTTTCAAGGGCTCCCCCTCCTGCACGCTCCTAGTTCACTTGTGCTGTTCAGAACATCTGGCAGCCTTATCAGACCAGGCTCAGGATCCCTGGGTCAACATGTGAGCCTTTGCTTCCAGCCTTTTGTGTTAAGTTCTTTGTTAGATTGCAATGGTGAGAATCCTGCCTTTTTTCCCACCTCTGGCTGCTCATTCCACCGTAACATCTTGAGATGGTAAATATAATAAATCCTGGAGTATCTAATGGGGCCCCTAATATAATCACAGGTATGCTCATAAGAATGATACAGAGGGAGGTTTGGTTCTAATAAAGGAGAAGGCAATGTGACTAAGGGACAGAAATTGGGGCGATATGACCCAAAGGAGCCAAAGAATGCCATTAGACTCTGTAAGTGGGAGAGGCAAAAAACAGATCCTTTCCCAAATGCTCCAGAAGGAACCAGCCCTACCGACACCCTGCTATTTGCCCCATACCACTAATTTGAGCTTTCTGCCTGCAGAGTTGTAAGAAAATAAATTTCTATTCTTTTAAGCCACTACATTTGTGGTAACTTGCTACAGACACAAGCAGCAATGAATACTGATTTTGGTCCTTAAATGTGGAATGCTGCTGCAACAAATACCAAAATATGTGGAAGTGACTTTGAAGTGTAATGGACAGAGCTTGCAAGAATTGTGACCAATGCGACAGAAAAGGTCTCAATTGCCTTAAGCAGACTTGTTAAGAAAAATGTGACATTGAAAACAACACTGGAGAGGGCTCAGAAGGAACGAGGAATGTGTTACCAGGAACTGCAGAGAAGGGGAACCCTGTTATGTAGGGTCAAGAAGCTTATCTGAATTGCATCCTCTAGTTAAGTGGAGAGCAGAAATTGTAAGTATTGAATTTGAATATTTAGTTGAAGACAATTCCAAGCAACATGAAGGTACAGCCTGGTTTCTTCTTGGTGCCCATTTTTCTCTGCCCGTGGGAGAAGAGATAAGCTGGGGGAAGGACTATTAAGCAAAGGGAACTAAGACTTGATGATTAGGGAAATTCCTTGACCTATTTAGATTGCAGAGGACGCTAAAAGTAGAAGATACACCATTGGGAATGTGTGTTCTGGAGAGAGAACCCAGGGTGTGGTTGGGCAACATTTTGTTAGTGCTAGAGGGGAGTGAAGGGGGAAAATGGGACAACTGTAATAGCATAATCAATAAAATAAAGAATTAAAAAAAACCATTTTGTTAGTGCTAAAGGGATGAGGCGCATCACTCCTTGGTCTCCTCAACCAACTCTGCCGAAGCCAGGTGTAGAAATGAAATTGTCCAGGAAAAATCTGTGGAGCAGCATCTTGCTTAATGGAGTGAATATTTGGTATATACATTGGAGACCCACAAGGAATTGAGGATGTTTTGTCAGCAGAAATACTGCCAGCTTGGACTAAATGGGACAGAGAGTGGACAAAAATGAAAGAAAGTTTTCAGACTACCAAAATTCTAGAGGCATAAGATGAACTGATTACACCACTCAGTTTAAAATATGTACTGCCTTTGAGTAAACGGAAGGGTGACTCCAAAGGCAGATTTTTTGTCCCTCCCTCCCTCCCTCCCTCCCTCCCTCACTTTCCCTCCCTCCCTCCCTCCCCCTCCCTCCCTCCCTCCCTCTCTTTTACTTTGATGTTCCATTTGTTTGTTTTTCTTGCCTGAGGTAATATATCAGACAAACTATTGCTACAAAAAGTGTCTGAAATTTTACTACCTGTGTTTGCTTCTAGAATTTGTATGATTTCAAGTCTAACATTTAAGTCTTTACTCCATTTTGAGTTTATTCTCGTGTGTGGTGTAAAAGATGGCCTAGTTACATTTTTTTTTGCATGTATCTATTCAATTTTTCTAACCCCATTTAAAGTATATTTTATTGGTTATGCTGTTACAGTTGTCCCAATTCTGTTTCCCCCTTTGCCTCCCTCCACTTGGTACCCTTCTTCCCTCTAGCAATGCTCCCCTCCCCTTAGTTCATGTCCATGGGTCAGGAGTGTAAGTTCTTTAGCTTCTCCCTTTCCTATACCATTCTTAACATCCACCTGTCTAACTTGTTCCTTGTAATTATGCTTCTTGATCCCTGCACCATTTCTCCCCTTTCTCTCCCTTCCCCCTCCCAAGTGGTAACCTTCCAAATGATCCCGTACCTGTGATTTTGTTCCTGTTCTGGTTGTTTGCTTCATTTGTTTTTGTTTTTCTAACACCATTTATTGAATAGACTGTCTTTTACCCATTGCATGTTCTTGTTTCCTTTGCCAAATATTAATTGACTGTAAAGGCATGGGTTTATTTCTAGGCTCTCTCTTCTGTTCCATTGATCTAGTGTCTGTGTTTATTTCAGTACCAACCTTTAGGGTTCTCTGTATGCTGTTTTAATTACTGTGGACTTGTAGTATAGTTTGATACCAGGTAATGTGATTCCTCCAACTTTGTTCTTCTTTCTCAAGATCTCTATTGCTATTCTGGATCTTTTGTCAATCCATGTAAATTTTTGGAATATTTGTTCTAGTTCTGCAAAATATTCATTGAATATAATGTTGGCTGTGGGTTTGTCATGTATATAGTCTTTATTACATGGAAGAATGTTCCCTCTATTCCCACTTTGCTGAGAGTTTTTTTAATCATAAATAGTTGCTGGGTTTTATCAAATGATTTTTCTGCATGTATTGATATATGATTATGTGGTTTTTATCCTTCATTTTGTTTATGTGGTGTATCACATTTATTGATTTTGTACCTTGCCTTGGGGCTGAAACTAGCCCCAATTAGCATTTTACAAATGAAGAAATGCGGACTTAGCAAAAATTCATAACAGTTACTACCAGTACTGAAAAAAGTGACAGCTACAATTGTTTGAGTGCATACTATGGGCCAGGTATTATCCTAAGCACGTTATATACACCATATCATCTTTTCCAAGTAGAAATCACTCATCTCTTATATATAAGACACAGAAAGATTAGGTTATTTTTCCAAAGACATGCATATATTCAGGAGGCAAACCTTCAAATCTATGATTTTTCTGTTAAACACATCTGCACACATCAATGCTCACAGAGTAATATTGTAGAATCAGTAGCAGTGTCTTCATATGTGACATTGTGCATGATATAAATATATGTTTAAATAAATGTTTGTTGGATACATAAATGACATTAACACTGAAATAGTGTAAGTGTAGATTTGATGCTTGGTCTTCCATTTAGAAACAAAGCTGAAATGAAAGGGGACAAAATAGTAGTGAATGATTCATTCAGCACTGTTTATATTGTCTTTTATACATGGATAGTGCATAAACTTATCAAAAGAAGGTGTGGCCCTTTACCCTAACACAAGGCATAAGGACAGGAAACAACTGTATTATAATACAAGCCATAGTTTAATGGCAAAATAAGTGGTAAGTGTAAATGCACAGAAGAGTGAACAAAATGAAAACAGCGTAGACACACTAGGAAAGGACTTAAGGAATTGTTTGATGTGACTTGAACCTTGAAAGCTGAAAGAGCTTGACACTAAAAGGGTTTGAGGAACTGGCATAAAAATTACTGAAATAATGATTGAGCGTGGCTGTGATGAGGAGGAACCCAGGCAAAGGAATTTATTGATAAAAAATCGTATATTTATTCTTGCATCTTTAGACGTCAGTCATCCTCAAAGTGCTCTCCATCTGATGCACTACACCTATTGAGATGTTTTTTCCACGGCTCAGAACAGTTTTTGAACTTGTTGACTTTGATACCTTCTAGTGCTTCTGCCGTTTTTTTTGTTCCACTTCTTCCACTTCAGCTCAATGTTTCGCTTTGAGGACTTTTTGCATCCAGGGAAACAAAATAGTCACTTAGGGTGCAATTGGGTGAATAGTGATGGTGGGGCATGGGGTCATGCTGTTTTTGGTCAAAAGCTGCTGAATACTCAGTATGGTGCAGAGAGGTGCACTGGTATATCACCCATCATGAAATGGGCAAATGCACTAAGTCTTCAAAAAAAAAATTCACTGAAGCCAAACACAGCCTCTCACGACAACACCATTTGGTACATTGACACAGATGGGTTCCTAGAACACTCACCTGATGAGGGAAGCCTGTACTATAAGGAGTCTGCCCTCCAGATGATAATTCTTGAGAGATATTTCTCTTTCTTCATCTTGTGTTAGGATTACATTTCTCTGCCCTAATAATGTTAGGCTTTGCTGGGTAATATATTTTAGCCAATGGAATATGGCATATGTGACTTATGGTCCACCAGAGCAAAACTTTTAGGTGTGGCTAGTTCTGTTTGACCTCTGACTCTTCCCTGAAAGTGTAGGTACAGAGGATCTCTGACCCCTGGCCTGGAGCAAACTCAGTGAAGCTGAAGTCGGTATGTAACTTGAATTACATTTCTTTAGTTTAGGAGTGGATGTCAGAATGATGAGAAAATACTGATTTTAAGTTTATCATTTAAAAACAAACATACAAAGAAGCAGTAAGAAATGAGTGTCGTGTAAAAATAGGATATTTTTAAATACACTAAAAAGGAAACATATAAGAAAATTAATGTTGGCAATTCTGAGATAAAACCCACTTTCTATATTACTTAAGTTTAAATAAAGTAAATTCCTCTATTAAAAGAAAAATTGGCCGAAAATCTAAGATACACATATACATACATGCTACATGCATGTACACATGGATATGGACACATCCATGTGTGAAATATGAAAATATACATATCAAATAAGTTGTTCACGTCAAAGTAATTCAGAAATATTACTATCATGTACAAAGACCTGCTAAGAATATGTACATTAAAAAGACAGGAATCATTTTCAAAACAGACAACACATTGGAAAAGCCAAAACAAGTTATATTAACCTAGAAAAAGAAAAGTTTATAATAATTAAAGGAAAGACAAAATAAGGCTTTTAAGTAATAAATATCTTTGCACCAAATAAAAGTTAATGAAAACTCCTAAATCAAAAGCAATAAAAACGGAAACCCTAATGACTAGCAGATTTTAATTGATTCTTTTTAATTCAGTAAAAAAAGTGGATAAGAGGACATGTAAAACAGGGAAAACTTTAGTAATATAATAAACATAGTATATCTAGTTGACATACAATGAACTTTATATCCTAAAAACATTCCTTTCAAATGTTCATAGAACACTTAAAAATGACTGTTTTGTTCTGTGTATGTATCAAGACACAGAGAAAACACTAGTAAATTTCCATAAGTGGACAATGCAGGAAGAATCTCTTAATTGCAACAAAATAAAACTATACATTGAAAATTGTATCAGTTATATATTTCTGTATAACAATTGTCCCACAAACTTACTTGCTTAAAGCACACATTTTATTATTTCGCAGTTTCAGCTGAGTCTTCTACAATGTTGTAGTGTCATCTCAGGTTAAATGAGAGAAGCAACAGCTTTTAAGCTCATTTATTTTTTGGCAGGATTTTAGTTTCTTACGGCATGATACTGCACATCAAATACTGAAGGAATTCTGTGGAGTGTTTTATGTTCAGCAATAAAAAACAATATAGTAAAGTGACTGGCTATAAGATAAATATACAAAACCCAATATTTATTTTCTACTTTTGAAATCAGAACACAGAAATGTAAGTTTAACATATCTGTAATAATACCACAATATACCACAGCTTATGATGAATTTGATAATAAGATCATGGAACCTCATGGTGTCTTTATAATTAAAATTATAACATGTACAAGAACATAAAACAAGGTCTGAACAAATGAAAATTTATAACCCAGCTTTTGATGGGAGGACACATGATAAGATTTAACTTTCCCAAAATGAGTACATGTGTTTAAGGTAATTCTCACTAGAATATTAATAGGAACTTCATTTTTTTGGTAACTACATACAATTATATGTGTATTTATAAAATAATGTATACTCAAGAAGAGCCAAGTAGTATATGGAAAAGGACAGGAGAGAACATTTATCTTCCAGGAATTAGAATGTGTTTTAAGTTTGCTGATATTAGTAAAAATGTGGTATAGAAAAAATAAGTAGATAAGTAATTCAGCATAACAAAATTGAGAATTAAGACATGGATCCCTATATAAGTAAATTAATATATTACTATATTTTAATAAGTATAAATGATTTTAGTGTATAAAGAAACATGAACTTACATGTTTGTGGCATCATTATTTATAAGGGTAAAAATCTGAAAGAAAAGTAAATACTAGAAAAATTGAATATTTTATATTTATATCTTACGTAGCATGTGAAAAAATAAATTAAAGCTAAGCCAATAATCTTGGAGTTACTATTAAATGTAAAAAGCAAGACATAGAACATAGTGTAATCACATTTTTATAAAACTAAGATGACAAAACTGTATGTATACACACATATATGTATATATGTATGTGTGTGTATATATACATATGTATATATATATGTATATATACTGGCACATGTTCTGGTAGGAGGAGGATGAAAGGACACAGAAATTGTAGGGAGGGCACCCTTGAGCTGAGGTGGGGTGGCTTGTGTGAGTGAAGGGGAAAAGGAGTAGGTGCAATGGAAGCTTTGCTTATTTTTTTTATATTAAAAAGAAAAAATGAAATTCAAGTTAAAACTAAAAGAGATACTTATTTTCGCCTTTTAAATATGCAAGGGTCAGGATATTTGAAATACAGCAGGGAGAGTTTGGGGTAAACAAGCACTCATCCACGGATCACGTGAGTCAAATTTGACACATCCTCTATAGTTCTGGAAAGTTACTTAACAACACTATCAAAATTGACAGCAAGGACACTCTTCTACCCAGTGGTTTCACATATAGGAGTCATCTTAAAAATATACTCAAATGTGTGAAATGTAAAAGAATATTGGTGTCAACAGTGATACTACTAGCAAATTGTTAGTAATGACAGAAGTAAACAACAGTGGAGGACTAGTTATGAGTTGTGACACACTCCTACAATACAATACTTTGCAGCAGTTTAGCAGAATAAGGCATTTCCATTTGTTCTGGAGTAATTGTCAAGGTACGTTGAATAGAAAACATAAGTTACAGAAAAGGTGCCTGGAGTCTACCACTTGTGTTCAAAGGTGTGTGTGTGCACGGAACACCTCTGGAGCCTCTGTGTGACACTGGAGATGGCGGGCTGTCGCTAGATAGGAAGATGGAAGGGCTGAGAGGCTGAGTTGAATGGATTCTCTTCTATTTCTTTTGAATTTTGTACTGTGCATTTGAAAAGTAAAATATCTCACAAGTTAGTTTAATTGATATATATAGGAAAAACAAATGCAATGTAATCAAACACCCTAGTTTTAAGTATCAGAGGGTCTCTATTGTAATAATACATTGGCATGACCTTGTAATATTCCCACGTAATTTATATTTATAATACATACTTTTTACCACAAAACTTTGAACATTTTATTTAAAAAATCACTTTATTGCAAAAATAATATTGGAAACCATTGGATGTTAAAAGCATTCTTTGAATTATAACTGAAACAGAAAAGACTACTAGTGTATTAAAATGATTAAAAGAAGTGTGATAATGGATTTCGTGGAGCTCATAGGAGTATATGCTTGGTTTGATGATTTTAGCTGAGAGTGAAGTAGGAAAAAGAGATCATTGTGAAAGCTTGTGTCCATACTTAGCTTTCTTTCACCAAGACATAAAACACATCAGTTTTAACCCTGACATCCCCAGGCAAGGAATGGCAAAACAAAATTACACTTGATAAAAATTTTAGTTTAAAATATTCTCAGTTGTTTTCTAGAATGTAAAGATTTTTGTTGTAAAACTCTTACTTGCTTCCTAGAGTGTAACTTGATGTCTAAAATTTCTCTGTAACTGTATTATTTTTCTTTTTCCTAAGTTGTATTAAAGTCAAGACAGCCATACTTTCCATAACTTAATTTTCTCATAGGATGATAAATATGTCAGTGTAGTCCTATATATTGGAATAAATGATATAATAATAAAATTAGCTCTCAGGACAATTTATATTAATTATATTTACTAATGTGATATTGTATCAATGTGTCACCCAAATCCTTTGAAGTGCCAATTAACATTTAAAGGTTTTTCATCTTAAAATTCCTAATGATTAAAACTGCATTAATACTTCAAAAATATACAAACTATGTTATTCTTAAAACCATAATGTGGTTTCTAAATTTCTTGTTAAAAATATAACTTAAAATAGAAGAAAAATGCACTTTGAAAATGATTTCTTCTCCTGAACATTATCCAAAAGCAGTAAGGAGAGCACAAAACAGAAGCCTGAACTTCATTTTCAATGAAATTAGGAGATATGAGTAACCCCAAACAAGATAAGGAATAGTTATCAAATATGGTGGAGATTAAATACAGGTTAGTAAGTATACTGAAGCAGGATGCTCCCGGATGTAGAGTGTAGACCAAGCCTGCACTAAGTACCAATATGGTGCAAATCAGCCTTGACTTATTTAAACCAGTGTGACTGTATCTGTGGGCTGAGGGCAGAAGCTTTTCCAACTCGGTTCACCACAAAGCTTGAGAAGTGGGAACGAGGTAAAGGAAGAACACGTTTGAAGCCACGTTCGCAGGAAGTAAACTGTCCATGAAGGAGTGCAGAGACAAAAGAGGGAATTTTCTATTAAAAAAAAGAGTTTAAGTCACAAAAATAGTAATCAAGTAAATGAAAAGAAGTGAAATCTGAGTTTATAGAAACCAGATTCTTGAAATGAAAGAACAGTGGTAGAAATGAGTGCTAACCAAGAGCAACCCAAGGGAGAGTGACCAGAGAGAACAGGCAGAGGCTTGGGAACACGGCCGAGGGGTGTAAGGAAAATTAAAAGAAAAAAATCAAATAGTTTTTATGTATTTAACTTTTTACTTTTGTTTGCAGCTTACATACAATATTATCATATTTTGCCATGTATGAGACACTTTTTTGCCCAAATTTTTGAGGGAAAAATATGGATGCACATCCTTATTTTAATTGATATATATAGAAAGAACAAATGTAATGTAATCAAACACCCTAGTTTTAAGTATCAGAGTGTCTCTATTGTAATAATATATTGGCATGCCCTGGTAATATTCCCACGTAATTTGTATTTATAATACATACTTTTTACCAAAAAACTTTGAACATTTTATTTTAAAAGTCACTTTATTGCAAAAAATAATATTTTAACCATTGGACTGGATTTTCAGGCATGGGTAGTGCCTGAAATACCATATTTTTCAGACTATAAGACATACTCCCCCCAAAATTTGGAAGTAAAATGGGAGTACATCTTATAGTCTGAATGTAGCTTTACATTTACATTGGTGAAATATTATGTTATTTATGTTATTAAATCTTTTACCACATTTTTTGCTTCGAATTTTTTTTTTTACTTCAAAATTTTTTTTACTATTTTCCTGCTCTAAAACCTAGGTGTGTCTTATGGTCTGAAAATACAGTACCTAGTAACTGTTCTTACGTTTTGTAATTATTTGTTACATAAAATGTACTGTACCATATGTTCACAAATAAATGATAAAATTTCTTTATAATACAAAAAAATAACTATCTCAATATAAATAAATAAAAAATTGAATTAAAAAGATTAAAATGAAAGACTTTTTTGCTGAAAGTTTGGGTCAAAAATGTGGGTGAATATTACAGACAGCCATATACAGTATATCAGTTTCAGGTGTACAACATAGTGATTAGACGTTTCAAAAACTTACAAAGTGATCATCTCGATAAGTCTAGTACCCAACTAACACCATACAAAGTTATTATAATATTATTGACTATATTCCCTATGCGATATGTTCCTGTAACTGTTTTTATATCTGGCAGTTTGTATATATTAATATCTTCCCTTTTCTCAACCATCCCTGCAACACCCCTCCCATCTTGCAACTATCAATTTGTTCTCTTTACCTTTGCGTTAGTTTCTGTCTTGTTTGTTCTTTTATTTGGTTTTTTAGATTCCACATATAAATGAAGCTATATTATATTTGTCTTTCTCTGTTTGACTTATTTCGCTTAGCATAACACACCCTAGTTTCATCCATGTTGTTGCAAATAGCAAGGTTCCCTTCTTTTTTGTGTGTGACTTATTACAAAGTCTTATTGCACTCAAAACTTATTTTATGACTATTATTTTTATGACTATTACTATAAAAACAGGAAAAACTAATGAAAGTGTTAAGTCAGAGGTTGTCTCTGGAGGGTGTTGACTGGGATGGGACATTGAGGACTTCTGAGGAGCTGGGTGTATCTGGGTGGTAGAAACTTGGAGAGAGAGACCATTTATTAAGCTAGTCACTTATGATCAGTTAATTTGTGTCCTTTTTGTATATATGTCACCCCTCAAAATAAAAGAGAGAATAACATAAAACCAAAAAGCGATAAATCAAACCAAGAACTGGTTCTTTGAAAAGATAAACAAAATTGATAAACTTTTATCCAGACTCATCAAGAATAAAAGAGTAAAGATCCAAATAAATAAAACAAAAAATGAAAGAAGTGGTAACCAACACCACAGGAGTAGAAAGGATTACAGGAAATAATTTGAACAACTATATACAAATGAACTGGAGAACCTGAAAGGAATGGGTAAATTTCTAGAGCCATGGGATCTTTCAAGGCTGAGTCAGGAAGAAACAGAAAATCCAAACAGACCAAATACAGCCAATGAAATTGATTCAGTAATCAAAACACTTATAACAAACAAAAGTCCTAGACCAGATGACTCCACAGGTGTATTTTACCAAGCATTTAAAGAAGAATTAATAAATATCCATATCAATCTATTTCAAAAATTAAAGAGGAAAGAAAGTCTTCAAACTGATTTTACAAGGCCAGCATTACCTTAATGCCAAAATAAGGCAAAGACACTACAAAAAAAGGAAAATTATGTGCCAATATCCCTGTTGAACATAGATACAAAAATCCTCAAGAAAATATTAGGAAACTGAACTCACCAATATGTTAAAATGATCATACAGCATTATCAAGTAGAATTTATTCCCGGGATGCAAGCCTGGTTCAATATCTGAAAATCAATTAATGTGCTATGCTTCATAAATAAAATGAAGCATAAACATCATTTGATTATATCATGACATGCAGAAAAAACAAATAGTTAAAAAAAAATCCTAAGTAATGTCATTTCTTTCATTACTGATATGGGTAATTAGTGTTTTCTCTTTTAAAATTTTTTTCCTGACCAATCTGGTAAAAAATTTTATCAGTTGTATTTACTCAATGAATCAAATTTTCATTGATTTTATCTATTGCTTTTTGTTTCCTTTTTCACTGATAAGATTGTTATTATTTTCTCCTTTGTGCTTATTTTGAACCATTTTCCTTTTTTAAAAAAATATTTCTTAAGGTTGAATCTGAATTAATTGATATGAAAACTTTCTTTTTATTCTAATATAACCAGTTGGGGCTGTACATTTACCCTTAAGGGCTGCTTTAGCACTAGTAACAGATTTTTATATTATGTGTTTTTAAATATATACATTAATATTTATTTGGTATAAAATATTTCTTAATTTATCTTTTGACTTCTTCTTTGACCAATGGATTATTTATTATTTTTCATTGTTATTATTTCCAAGTATTTGAAAAGTTTTTACAGATCTTTGTTGTTGATTTTTAATTTAATTCCATTACAGTCAGAGAACATAAATTGTATGACTTGAGTCCTTCGAAATCATAGCAGCATTATTTACAATAGCCAAGTGCTGGAAACAGCATAAATGCCCATCAGTAAATGAATGGATCAAAAACTGTGGTACATTTACACAATGGAATACTATGCAGCAGAAAGAAAGAAGGAACTCCTGTCATTTGCAACAGCATGAATGGCACTGGAGTATGTTATGCTAAGTGAAATAAGCCAGGTAGTGAAAGACAAATACCATATGATCTCACCTATAAGTGGAACCTAATCAACAAAACAAACAAGCAAGCAAAATTAAACAAGAGGCATGGAAACAAAGAACAAACTGACAGTGACTAGAGGGGAGGGGAAGGGGGCAATGGGGGAAAGAAGGAGAAGAGTCAAGGAGCATGTATAAAGGACCCATGGACAAAGACAACAGGGAAGGGGGAGATTGAGTGTGGAAGATGGGGAGGGCAGGATAGGGGGGAGTAACAGGGGGAAAATGAGGATAACTATAACTGAACAATAATTAATAAAAATAAAAATAAAAATTTATTGAGGCTTGCTTTCGAGCCAAGAATGCGATCTATCTTGGTTAACATTATTATGCACTTGGATAGCATGTATTTGGCTGTTGTTGGGTAGCATGTTCTGTAAATGTCAATTAGGTCAAGTTGGTTGATTACATATCTTTTTAATTTTTATTTTAAATTATGCCTTATTGATTAGGCTATTATAATTGTCCCAATTTCCTCCATTTGCCCCCTCCACCCAGTACCCCCCACTCCCTCAAGCAATCCCCACACTATTGTTCATGTTCATGGGCCGTGAATAGCTTCTTTGGCTCCTCCATTTCCTATACTGTATTTTACATCCCCATGGTTATTCTGTAACTACCTATTTGTTCTTAATCCCCTCACCTCTATTAACTGATTTTCTGTCTATTTGTTCCATCAGTATTGAAAGATGAGTATTTAAACCTCTGGCTATGGATTTGTCTATTGCAAAATTCATTCTTACTAATGGGAGAAAAGATTGAAATGCAGGATTATGGTTTGTGGCATCAATTATATATCCAAATAATATCCATAATTAATTCTTTTTAAATCCACTCTGGCTTCTCTAAACATGTGTATCTTTACCTTTTATGCTTGTAGTTTCCCAGATGACATTTCAAAGGAATGTGTCAGTTCTTGTTTTACACTGAGGTTAAAATTCAGTTAATTCAGATTGGCTAAAAATACGTCCAATTGCCTATGAATTTATACTAATTATACTTGGCAACCTTGTTGCCATGCAAACCATTTGTTTTATCTGGTCAAGGGGCAATTTGAAAGCTGGTTGACATGGTGATAATATTTGTGTTATGCAATTTACATGTCTAAAAATAGAATTGCAAGAATAAACTCTTTAACTCCTCTTTCTAATGCTCTTTTCACTGAAAATCACTAATGCATTTGCATCTGCCTTTTTCAGCATTCTATTTAGTAACAGTTATATAAAAGAAACCCACAGGGGCTTTCTGTCTCTTCCAGATAAAGATACACTGTTTATAATATCACCTAACCATTGAGGTGAGTTGTGCTGCTGACAGAAAGAAGATCCCCTTTTTTCATTAAAACAACATAGTTTTATTTGGTAAAATATTTATACATTAAAAACAAAGGAGTAGATCTATAAATGAAGATGAGATATGGTGCTTTTAACCTGAAAGGCTACTAAAGACTTCTAAAGATTAACTGTTCTAAAGACTGTTCTAAGACTTCTAAAGATTAACACAGGTCAAAGGAGCAAAGATTTACCAAAGCGCTTGCGGCAGAAGTAATGATATACAGAGTTGGACTTGCACTTTCTAAATTATAATTACCATCAAGGGGGTTGCATGGCAACCATGAAACATAGATTTTCAATAAATAAATTTAAAAGTAAAATAATTTCTTAACCTGTAAATTTATGAGTGACAATCTTTGTCACAGCTATATATGATAAGTAATGAAACAATAAATTGTATAATAGTTTTTAAAGAACTGTTTTTATAGTCTGATATAATTAAATAAAATATTATTATATGTGGGACTAAAACTCTAAAGTAAGTATCTAAACACTCTATAAGAAAATAGAAAGAGATAAAAAGTTGACCCTGAATATGAATTTATTCTCAGTTTATTTTGTGGGAATATACAGCTCTCTGACTGAAATTTCACATACTTTAGTATACCTGAAATTTCTGGATAAAGCCTCATGTTATGACTATGCTATAGAAAGGCAGTAGAAACACCTATGACCAAATGACTCCACTTTAAACACATGGACTAGGAGAGCAACATCAGAGTGGATTTCCTCACTCATATATGGAGGGTGCTGGACTAGTCAGAGTCACTATCAGAAAGTGAACAAGTAACGTGTTGGCCGGGACATCGAGAAAAGTGAACACTTGTGCACCATTGGTGGAACTGCAGGCGCTACTAAAAAGAATCTGGAGATTCCTCAAAATGCTAAAAATATATTATATAACCCAGAAATTCCACTTCAGGCTATTTATTAAAAAAAACAGAAACACTAATGCAAAAACATATATGCACCCTTATGTTCAGCATTGTTTACAGTAGCCAAGATATGGAAGCAACCTAGGCGTCTATCCATAGATAAATGGATAAAAAAAACTGGGGGGGATGTACATATACATATAGATATATAATGGAATATTACACAGCAATGAAGAGAGAAACCTTGCCATTTGTGACAATATGGATGGGTCTAGAGGGTATTATGTTAAGTGAAATAAATCAGACAGAGATGAATGAATGCCATATGGTTTCACTTATATGTGGGATCTAAAAAAAATTAAAAACTAAGCAAACAAATAAAACAAAACAGTCTCACAGAAACAGAGACCAGATGTATGGTTACCAGAGAGGAGGCGGGGGAGAGCTGAGTGAAAACAGTACAGGAAAATATCCCAACTAAATATATATCCCAGCCAAAATTTAAAAAAAAATAAATGTAGGATGCTGGAAATATATTATCTAACTGATGTATCTTATCCATAGTGTTCCTATATTTTAAGTTCCCAATATTCTCTGGAATTCCTGCCAAAACCACATGTGAAATGCTGGCTTCCTGAACTCAATGTTGTCATTTAAAAGTTCATTCTGAGAGGGGAAGGGCCATCAAGGAACGTGCATTCAGGACACATGGACAAAGCCAAAGGGGGGTAGGTTTGAGGGTGGGAGGCACAGAGGGGTGTCATGGGGGAGCATGGTGGGGGGAAATCAAGACAACTATACTTGAACAACAATTTAAAAATGTTATGGTTAAATTTATATTTAAAATTAAATTTGGGAGAATGGAAAAAAATAAAAGTTCATTTTGAATATCTGACTTTGTGTTTGTAAAAATCTCTGTGTAACTGTTTCAGCAAATCTGATAAAAGAAAACTGAAGGTATGAAACATGCTTAAATGTAACACAACTCATCTCACCAAAGCATTAGTTTTAAAGTTGGTGCACAACCTGAATACACTTTACATATGAAATGACCCATGGACACAGACAACAGTGTGTGATTCCCTGGAAGTGAGGAGTTGAGGGAGGCTGAGGAGGGTATAGAAAGACAAATGGTGATGGATGGAGACTTGGCTTGGGGTGAACACACAATACAGTGTACAGATGATGTGTTGTGGAATTTTGCCCCTGACACATGTATAATTGTGTTAACTAGTGTCACCCCAATAAATTTAATAAAACAAAAAATTATTTAAGTACAAACAAATGACTCAAATTACAAAGCTATATTTTAACTAAATCTGTTAGAAATGTGCTTAAAGAAGATGCAATTTATAATGATTATCACATGCTTATAAAGTGAATCTTGAAATAAGATGAACACATATTTGTTTAGATCTCGGAGCACCACTTTTCCTCTAAACAATTTGAGAAACAAAGCAAAGGAAGGGCATGGGGCCAAGATGTCACTCACATCACTAGGAGGGGTCTGGTGGAGAACATGGCTTAAAGTTAGCCATGGGGGCTTGCTAGCACTGCTCATCAAGGTTAGGCTGGACTGGGCCACGCATCTCCACCTCCCGGCCCACCTACCGCCTACTGGCAGAGGCTCAGGAGAGGCGGAGACTCCTACTTGCACTGACGACTTACTCTCGAGAGGAAGAAAAGATGTCGAGCCCACCCTGACCAATGCTTCTTCTGTACTCCATCAATCAGATAAGTCATTCCATCCCTGAAGAGAGAGTGTGCTAAGAGGAAATCTTTCCTTGTAGAAATTAGGAGTGAACCCTATACGGATATTGTTTTTCAACTTTCTGAAAGGACTTAAGAGCAGATAAGTGGTACATTAAAAGCAGCTACCTAAAAGAACTCTGATAAAAGTCATTTCTTTTTCTCTCCTGGTGGGTCACTTTATAGATTAAATGTCTAAGATCCTTTGATCCATAAATGTAAAAAAAAAAGGAATGGATTGAGAGGTAAAACAGTACATTAAAGGAAATTTGAGTCATAAACTAGCAAGAATAACTGGGCAAAATTCAACCAGTATTTGGGGAACAAAGCCAAGAAACAATTAGTGTTCCTTCCAGAACGTGGTTTTACTTTCATGGAGAGAGAAGGCAGTACACATGGAAGGTCTTCTGAGGTGGCTGAAAATCTCTTTCCCTCACTCCTTACCAAGTTAGGTCCTTGTCAACTTTCAGGTTCAGCCTGTCACCTTCCTAGGGAGAGCCGCCCTGACAGTTTTATTTAAAATAGGTATTTGTTGTTAATTTCTTATCTCAGCCCTCTCTTTTCTTCATAACACCATTTATAACTAATGGTTCTTTTTACATGCCTGTTTTTTTTTTTGTCACCCTCTTCCTCTAGAATATATGCTCCATGAAAATGAAGATCATCACTGTATCTTAGAACTACAGATATAATTGGAACTTGGTAATTAGTTATTGACTGAATGAGTGATTGACAAGAAAAACGCTGTGACTCCAAAATCTTGGTTTTAACCACTATATTGAAGTTCATCTTCAGTCTCATCTATTGTTACTTTTTGTCTCACCTCCTGAACTCAGTTCTAACATAGGTATCTTGTTCTGTTAATTGGTCTTTTTTTTCTTTAAGTCCTCATATTATCTCCTTTATTCTGGCAAGCACTAACCATTGTTCAAAACTTAGCTCAATTGTAAGTTTCTTGGCAAACCTTCCCTGACTTTTCCTTACTCCAGTCCGGATTAAGAAAGACCTGCCTTTCAGGTTCTCAGAATATTTTGGGCGTGACATCAGTCACTGCACTTGTCATAATTTTGTGTCCGCACCGCTCACTGTTTACTGAGGGAATGTTTGTTGAAAGTACATTAAGAGAACTAGTGCTCGGGACCAACTGATTAATAGCAATAATTAATCTGAAATTATTCTAACACTTAAAAACCTTTCAGAGACAGAAACAGGCTTCAGAGAAATATGTAACTATAGATCAAATCCATAAATCAGAACCACCATCCTTTCTCTGAGCTAAAATGAAATCAGCTATTTGTGATCAGTTTCATTAGCCATTTTAATTTCATTGACAAGACAACTGCAAATTATAGTCTCTTCACATTAAAGAATATGAAAATATGAAAAATAATTAATTTTCATTTAATTTCTAATGATGACTGATAGCACCAGTTAGGAAACTTTTTGGCTGCAACATAGAACGGCATGTCAAACTGGCTTAAAATAGGATGTTTATCTTAAATAAAAATAACCCAAAGATAAGACGATCTATAAGCTTTTCTGAAGACAGTTTCAGAGTGACCAGGTTTTTGGTCTCTCAGCTCTCTCTGCATCCTGCACAAGTCAGCTACACTTACTTGCCCCAGGGCTGACATTGGCTCTACCAGTTCCCTGAATCACCAGATAAAATTCAGAAGAATGGCATTCTTTCTTCTGGGTCCTCTTTGTAAGAAGGAAGAGTCTTTTTTCCCTGAAGCTTCTAACAGACTTCTCCTTATATATCATTGGATATATAATTGGCCACTGCCGGTGACTTGCCCATTCCTAAGCCACTTAATGACAAGGGCAATAGCTACTGCTATTTGGTCTACTCTAATTGTCAGGGAGAAAAAGGCCTGGGGAAGTCAAAGGCTGTGGTTGGTATATGCCTAAAAGTCGTGTTTCTTTGACAGAATTAGGAAAAGGTAAATTAATAAAATAGATTAAAATTAAGTTGCTGGCTATTTGAATATTTTGAAATTTATAAAAGCCAACATTGAGGCGAGAGCTGTGACTGTTACCTACATCCCTGTACTTCTCAGATCCCACAAACATGAACTGTATCTGTAGGTACAAGTGAGGTTCAAAATGGGGAAAGCACCTTGGCTATAGGTTCAGCTCCCTGGTCCCAAGGGAGACCTTGAATGAAATGTGCATTCATTGCACATTTCAAAAATGTGATTAACTCACTTTCCCTGTCAATTAATTTTCATTTATTTTCTCCATTAACCCAAATTCTAGAATATTTCTACTACTAAAATGAAAGATAAAAAAAATCTATGCTCAGATTTTTCACTTAGGACTGTGGGTAAAAGATACATTATGAATAGTATTGATTTTTTTGACCTCTGTCAGATGACATGAACACTTAACCTAGATTCATCTTCTCCTCACATTTGTCATAAATCTCTGACATGTCGATATTCTATATCTGAATGCTTTGTGCACATTAGCAATATTGTAAAGTCATATTGTATTGTGACAAGGCACTAAATTTATTTCAGAGAGGGTCCATTTTAGTACTCTGTGTACTATGAATAATAAAGCAGTTATTGATTCTAATGACAGATTATTACAGCATTAATGTTAGTCAAAGCAAGACCTGTTTTCATTTGAAATTGGAGAGTTGCTAATGAAAAAAAAGGCAGCACCCTCGTTAGCTTTCCTTGTATTACAATGATGTTGTTCACCCTAATTACGTGGTGTCAGTGTCCACCTATGTAGGTTGTACTGAGTTCAGAAACAGGGATACAGTCCAAGTACGGACTCGGCTATAGTCATGGCTATTTCAATCTTTAATTCTTGTTAATGATAATAGGGTCAAAGCTTGTAAATTATCCCTCTATGCTCAGATAAAAATGGTTATGTATTCCTTTTCACTTCTGGCAAAACCTACTATTGCAAATGATATTACAGTAAAAATAAAATCAGGTGACTTGTGTACTGAATTAGATTCCTTTAAATGAAATGGAAATGAAGTGTAAGGCAGATGCTTATCCTGCATTGAAGTTGTTTGAAACCTTAAGTAGCTGTGAAATTTTGGCCACAGGATAGTATACATGAGTAGCTGAGTCACTAAATGACCTTTGGAGTATTAGGGTATAATACAGGATGTATATTCTTATTTTCACTTGTGCTATAATTTTTCACATAAAAAATAACCTGTTTTCAATGTTGAGTTGTTTGTCATTATTTGTCAAATTAGACCAAGATTTTCCTTCAAACTCAGACATACAATGCCCCCTTTTGCACTCACAATGTAATATACTTATCTTAGTATATATGCCCACTGCCAGAGAGAAACATAACTCCTCCATTTTTACTCTCAGTGTAGTAGGTCTCAGATAAGAAAAAATACATATTTAGGGTTTCCAGTCTAAGATGTCAGGGTAAAATTGTCTTTGATTCAATTACTCTTCTTTCTGAAGCCAAGTGAATTTATAAAAGATCAAAAAAACAGAAAAGGTGAAATCAATCTTCAAGGACAGTAGAAGGCACCTATAACCCCAAACAACAATATATGAACAAAATGCTTAGTAATTGGCCTGAAATGATAGATAACACTGAGTAGATAGCTGTCTTTCTATATTTTCTACAGACTGAAGAGTTCCCAAATTTTGAGGACAAACCTACAACCCCCAGCTTTGAACAACAAGATTCAGATTTAAGAAATAGAAGTGTGAGTCTCCCTTAATCCTTGGGGACCAGATGGAGTGAGAAGAAATTTGGGGCTGAGCAAGAGGCATGCCACTGGTGTCAGAAGAAGAAAAAAGTGGTGACAAGCAGCTCTGAGGTTCCTAATCTCAGTCAGCTTGAAGGATGAGTAGTGGCTAACTCATCACACGCACACAAACATGACTCACATTTTTGTATTAAAAGCACTTTCAACACAATTCCTATAGGCTGAAAGATATTTATACCCATGAACAAAGTGCTGATGAGAAAGTTTCTAAAGGCAAGAAACCATCTGCCTGCTGAGACCCATGAGAGCTCTTCCTTCAGGTCAGTCTGCCCACCCCTGCTTTATGCTGTTCTACTGAAATAGCCATGCCACAAAGGATTCTCCTATTTAAAAAGGATTGAACACCCAGCAAAGATACTGCAAGAATGAAGAACAAAATATAGCCTTCAAGTGCAGAATTAGACATGATTATGCCATTAAGCAGGTAAATTCTGTGAACAAAGAATTCTTTATGAAATAAAAGAAATTAAGAAAATATACATTCTGGAACCAAAAGCTGAACTAATAAATGATGTGGATGTTCAAAAAAGATATGATAAGCATACTTTTGCATATGCACTGAACTGAATCTTAACAGTTTCAATAAACAAAAGAATATTTTGCGCAATTTTGTGCAAAGAAATTCATATAGAAAATTAAGTGGATTTTGTTTCTAGGAGCAGAAGACATAAAAATCTCAAACCTGCCAATACCACATTAAACAAAAATTGTTAAAGAGTTAACCTTTCATAGGGCGTTTGTGGTAGTTAATGCATATGGTTTCCAGGTGAATTCCATAAAACCTTTAATGTGCAGATAACAAAGCTATTAAACAGCTCTGATCATTGAGAGAGATGTCAAGTTTTATTTATTCTAAGGTAAAGCTTTTTAAAAAGTGGGATGCCATAACATTATTATTAAATTGAAGAAAATATAAATATATAAGACTATATTTCTAAATAAAAAAGAAATATAAAAAACAAACTTTTTAATATAAGAAAAACTCCATACTGAACTCATCGTTGCAGGGGAACAAATGTAAAATAAGTAATATATAAACAAATAAAATTCAGTAGTGCATTAATATGCCAAGGAAAAGATGGCTGAATATTCTAGATTTTTAGTAGGAAGAAGGTGAAACATATGGTTCTCTTTATAGACACGGAAAAAATGATCAAAATTAAAATTCCCTGATTAAACAATCATGAATAGCTAGATAATTGAAAAATAAGATTAAAAATGCCCATGAAGTGACAACCAGGTATCATGCCTATTTTTACAGAGACACATTTTCCCATTCAAAGTCTTAAAACATTTTGTTTGAAAATATGAAACTTAAAAAATAACCTATTTCTTACCCATCTCAGTAGATTAAAATAAATCCACATATACTAAGGATTTAAACACAAAAATTAACCATAGAAGAAAGCATGGGTCACAATTTTTTCGAGTCACAATGTAAAAATCACAAAACTTAAAAGTCATAGAGGAGAAGTTGGTAATTTGCATAACAAACTAAAAACTTTTGTATAAAAAACTTTAAATAATCAACAGACAGTGACAAGTTGGAATAATAATGTTGTATTACAGATGGCACTGAATGTGGTAATTTCTTGTATAACAGTAAGAAGTGCCCTGACCAGTGTGGCTCAGTTGGTTGGGCAAAAGGTCTCATGAAGCAAAAGGTCGCTGGTGATTCCAGGTCAGGGCACAAGTCTGGGTTGCAGGTTCAGTCCCAGCTTGGGGCAAGTAGGAGAGGTTACTGACTGGTGTTTCATTCTTGCATCAGTGTTTCTCTCCCTCTTTCTTCCTGCCTTCCCCTCCCTCTCTAAAAATAAATACATAAAATCTTTCAAAAAAAGAATAAGAAGTAACAAGTAATTTAAAAATTGACAAGGCATGAAAAAGCAATTGACAGGAAAAAAATACTTCATTTATTTTAGATATATAAAAATCTGTTCACTGTTATTCATAATGAAATAAAAATTTAAGCTCTAGGTGGGGCTGGAAGGGTGGAGCAAAACAGAAAAAAAAAAAAAGACAGAACTCACTCACGTGGAGAAGAGTGTGGGGATTGCCGGGCCTGGAGGGGTGGGTGAGGATGGAAGAGGGAATGGGGGGACAAATGGTGATGGAAAAAATAAAATGAAATAAAAGATTAAAGTTGTAAAAAATAAAATGAAATATAAAATAAAATGGGGTAATGTGTTTTTTACCTATCAGATTTGCAAAAGTCAAAATGTTTAATGATGGTCTTTCCTCACTTTGGTTTAAACTCTCTCTGAGTCCGGCAAACTCCTTTCTTATTGGATGCTGTCTGCCTCAGGGAAACACTTTCTCCCCACCCTGCAGACTCCTCCAATGATGCAGCCTGGCTGGCCTTCCCGTCTACCTGAGCACACCCAGCAAGAAACCCTCAGGCCTTTGTCCTTGTTTTCCCTCTGCTGGGATAGTCCTTTCCCAAACTTTGTGTTTCCTCATTTCATTTGGCCCCTGCTCCTTAGTCGGCTTCTCAGCCTCTTAGGATCCCTCAACCATTATTATATCCCCTTGTCCTGCTTTATTTTTAAATGCACTTTTTACTACCTGAAAATATCAATGTAATTGTTGACTTACTTTTTTGTATAGTATGAAGAATGTGTAAAACCAGAGTGTCAGAGACATTGTCTTTATTATTCCTCTCAATATTCTACCACCTAACAGAGACCTAGTACAAAGCAGGTGGCGTATACCCCTGAATGAATTCATAATAGCTACGCAGGATAGGAGTATTTGGGCAAACTGGCCTTCTCACTCACCGTTGGAAGTAGTGTATTGGTGCAAACTAATTAAATAGTAAATTGTTAATATTTACCAAAAACCCCTCATCAGTAGGGAAATTTTCATTTTTCTAAAGATAATGCCCATATGTCCTAGCTGGTGTGGCTCAGTGGACTGAGCATCGGCTGTGAACCAAAGTGTCACCAGTTTGATTCCCAGTCAGGGCACATGCCTGGTTGCAGGCCAGGTCCCCAGTACGGGGCATGCGAGAGGCAACCACACATTGATGTTTCTCTCCCTCTTTTTCTCCTTCTCTTCTCCTCTGTCTAAAAATGAATAAACAAAATCTTTAAAAAAAAGGTAATGCCCATAAACTTTTGATTCTGCAATTCCAGACCCAGGATTTTACTTATTACTACATGTAGATATGACAGTGACATGAATTTATTATAGTATTGTTTATAAGAGGAATACAATGAAAACAACTTACACTCCTATAACAGGAGACTGGCTAAATAGTGGTATACTTCCAGAAGAGATATTACACAGCTATTTAAAAATGACATGTGTGTGTGCATGCATGTGCATGCTACTGTGGAACAATCTTCTACATGAACTGATCATAAACTGTTTAGTAAAAAGTTAAAAAAGTGTAAACAGCTATATATTATTCTTTCTAAATTAAATTTATTGGAGTGACATAGGCTAATAAGATTATATAGGCTTCAAGTGTATAATTTCTATGATATATCATGTGTTTATTGCTTGAGTGTCCACCACCCAAAGTCAAGTCATCTTCCATCACCATATATTTGGCCCCCTTTACCCTTTACTACCTACCAACCCCTGTTCCCTCTGGTGACCACTATACTCCTATCTGTGTTTCTGAGTTTCAATTTTATGTCCCACATATGAGTGAAATCATATGGTTCTTAACTTTTTATAACTGACTTTTTTCACTTAGCATAGTATGCTCAAGGTCCATCCATGTTGTTGCAAGTGGCAGTATTTCATCTTTTCCTATGACTAAGTAGTTGTATATTGTTTAACTTGGGAAAAGTACACATACAAGTGTATATGTTTAAACATGCACATAACACATGTTTGTAAACATAGAAAACAAGCGATGAGACTAGTTAATTATAGTAAGAGGGACAGCGTGCTTGAGGGATAACTATGGGAAAAAACATTATCTCTTACTGTAAATCCTTTCATACTGTATTAAAAAATTCTATTAGTATAACTTATTTAGCAAAGTCAAAAATTTAATAAAAGAAATCAGTTTGTCTTATTTCTTACATATTTTAAAGGAACATTTTTTCATGTTTCTCTTGTTTTTATTATAGGCACAAACATAGTTTTGGCATCTTTTATTGCATTTTCCCTACAAATTTCCCCTATGATTAAAATAGAGCAGCATTATTTCATTTATATGATTCATTAGAGCTAAATATATACATTATGTGCATATATGTACATATATATGAATATTTATCCTAAGTTGTAAATTTTCACAAAGTAGCAGTGCTGAAGAAATTCATCTACTCTGGCATAATAAAATGCATTTTCCTTTCTGTACAATAAAAGCATATAGAAACAATGTAGAATGGCTTTACACTTATCACTTGATGGTAATGGAAACGGATGCTTTTTAAACCACAAAACTGTCTTTGCACTACTTTGAAATAGCCAATTAACTTACCCTCCATTTTGACTTACGTGATTTGATAAAACACAGAATCATGCCATCAATCCTTAGTCATGAAACCTTGCTCTCTAAAGGTTAATGCTCCATCTTACTTCATTGAATTGAATGGGTTCATCTGTTTATATATTAAAGCAAAATACAGATCTTAACTAGCATTTTATTTAGTTCTCATTGATATAAGATGTGATGAGAATGTTATGAAAATAGAACAGTGTAATAAATAGTTTCATTATGGGATTATTCTGTCCTTTCATTCTAAAATGATAAGACAGTATTCTATAAAGGGAAATTGTAGATGTAAAATATAGTATTCAGTTTCCATTTTTTTATTCCTTACATTCAGCAAGATTTAATACGCAGCATTTTAAAAGTCTCAGCCTGAGCTTTTAAGTCTCAGAACACAAGGGTGAGCTGGCATGAGTGTTAATTTCTTTTTCTCTTGCCTTTTGTAATGGAGACCTTATGTGGCGGCAGAAGCTATTGCTATTTTTGGATGTTATTTCAATATCAACCAGAATTTTCCCCTTTAGTATGTTTAGCAGAATTAGTGTTTCTGTAAGTGGAAGAAATAGTCTTAGAGACTTTATGCACATGAATTCTAAAGCCTGCCCTGCTTAGCTGCGGCTGCTCACATGGTGATTAGACAAGAGCCCAAGGGTATCAGTGCCAGGCAGGGATGCTTTCACCATGACAGTTTGCACAACACAGCCACTGTCATCTCATTAGCAGGCATAAGCATTTCTGCCACATGCTGATTAATACAGTTGCACCTGCTCTTACCGTGTCATCCTGAGGATTTGAATTGGACTTATTTTGTATTCCTCCAGGCTGCTGGACATTTAATTTCATGACATCATCAGACAGCAAAGTTGTCTTAAGAGGTCACCTGGTTTAGACTTTGGCTTTCAGGGATACCAGTAGTTAACTATTGAAGATAAATGTGTTTCTGTCATATTTATTGTAAAAATAGCTATTGGGGGGGGTGACTCCCCAATTTGTAGCCAGCTTTAGTTTTTAATCAGTCTTGTAATTGTAGTGCAGTGGGATGACTAATAAATGAAACTACATCTTTTTTTTCTCTCCTTTAGAAGGCAGAAAAGCTGCCTTTCAAGAGTTGCTAGCCTGTCCTTCATCCTTGGAGCCAACCACAGACAACTCCGGATTTCCCACTACCAAAAAGAATATTTTGAATGGCCCCTTTTCCCTGTGTCAACAAAGAGCACCAACTGTCTTGGAGCCTTTACACACATTGTCAGAGCTGTGGGGAGGCAATGAGAAAACGTGCACAGGGAGCCCAGAAGCCACCCTTTTAAGAGGGAACCACATGCCACCTCATTTTCATGTTGTTTTGTGGTGATTGGAACATTCCTATGAATTCAGATCTTTCCAAATGAGATCAGATGGCAGAAATAAATAGCTGTCTCACACTACACAGAAATTACCATGAGCAGAGAAAGAGCCTACTATGGGCTGAGCTGTGGCCTCCCACCCCAAAAATTAGTATGTTGAAGTATAAACCCTAGTATGTCAGAATGTGTCCAGGTTTGGAGATGGAATCTTTAATGAGGTAATTAAGTTAGAATCAGGTCATTAGTTTAGGTCTTAATTTAATGTGACATGTCTTCATAAGAAGAGGAAATTTGGATATGGATGGGTACGGAAGGAAGACCATGTGAACACACAGGGAAAAGATGATTATCAGCAAGCTAAGAAGAGAGGCCTTGGGCTTGGACTTCTATCCTTCAGAACTGTGAGAAAATATATTTGTGCTGTTGAAGCCACTCAGCCTGTGGTGCTTTGTTATGGGAGCCCTGGGAAACTAATACAGAGCTTAAATAGTAGACTGTCTGTAAAACCAGCCAGACTTGACACTGGGCTATTTAAAGATACCTCATATAGCTGACACTAGAGGGATGCTCAAACTCAGTCACCCTAGCACAGTGTGTATCTTTGGAAGGAATCATTGAGCTTTAGAGTGAAAATAAAGGTTTACATTGGCCTTGGGTAGCCATAACTTAGCATAATATCGGGAAGAGGAGTCCTCTCCTGCTCCTACTGTATTAAGAGAAACTATTTCCAGACCAGCAGTGGAGGTGTCTCTCTGCCTCCAAGAAATGGTATCAGTCCAGGTTGGACTACATGTCTTAACAGCAGCAGAAAAGTGAAGATGACAGGGCATTTTCCAGTCTCCCTCCACCTGAACAGCTAACACTCACTTAGCATTTACTTCCCACCCAGTGTGCGAATCCATCTCATGTTCATAAGCAAAACAGGAAGAAAGAAAAGAGGATACAGATAAGTGGAAGTGCATACCATGTTCATGGATAGGCAGAACTAATATCACTAAAATGTCCATACTATCCAAAGCGATCTATAGATTAAACACAATTCCTATCAAGATTCCAATGACTACTTCACGGAACTAGAAGAAATATTTCAAAAATTCATATGGAACTATAAAAGGTGCCATATAGAAACAGCAGTCCTGAGAAAGAAAAACAAAATTGGAGGAATCACGCTACCTAATATCAAACTATACTATAAGGCCATAGTAATCAAAACAGCATGGTACTAGTGTAAAAACAGACACATAGATCAATGAACAGAATAGATAGCCTAGAAATAAACCCACACCTTTACAATCAATTATTCAACAGAGGAAGCAAGCACATAAAATGGGCTAAAGATAGTTTATTCAATTAATGGTGTTGGCAAAATTGGACAGACACATGCAGGAAAATGAAACTAGACCACCTTCTACCACACATAAAAATAAATTCAAAATGGATTGAAGACTTAGGTGTCAGACCTGACATCATAAAAATTGTGGAAGAAAGCATAGGAAGCAAAATCTCAGACATTGCTCATAGTAATATTTTATTGGCTGTATCCCTTCAGGTAAGGAAAACAAAAGAAAAATAAACAAATGGGACTACATCACACTGAAAACTTTCTGCACAGCAAAGGAGATCATCAACAAAATGAAAAGGCAACACAGAGAATAGGAGAACATATTCACTGATACATCTGATAAGGAGTTAATATCCAAAATCTATAAAATACTTAAAAAACTCTGTACTAAAAAATCTCAAACAACCCAACTAAAAAAATGGTCAAAGGACCTGAATAGACATTTCTCCAAAGAGGAATACAAATGGCCATAGACATATGAATGTGCTTAATGTCACTAATTATCAGAGAAATGCAAGTAAAAACACAATGAGATATCATCTCACACCTGTTAGAATGGCTTTCATCAATAAATCAACAAACAAGTGCGTGAGAGGATGTAGACAAAGGGGGACCCTTTTGCACTTGTAGTTAGTGGGATTGCAGACTCATGCATCCACTGTGGAAAGCAGCATGGAGAAACCTCAGAAAATTAAAAATGGGTCTGCATTTTGACCCAGTGGTCCCACTTCTGGGAATATATCTGAAGGAACCCAAAACAGCAATTTGAAAGAACATGAGCACCCCTATGTTCATTGCAGCATTATTTACATTCACCAAGATATGGAGGCAACCCAAGTGTCCATCAGTAGATGAGTGGATAAGACAACTATGGGGCATTTACACAATAGAATACTACTGACATGTAAAAAAAAAAAATAGTCCTTTGCAACAGCATGGATGGACCTAGAGAACTTTATACTAAGTGAAATAAGTCAGTCAGAGAAAGACAGATACCATATGATTTCACTCATATGTGGAATCTAATGAACTAACAAGGAAAATGGGGACAGACTTATAGATGGAGAGCAGGATGACAGCTAGTGGGGTGGGGGGAGGGAGGACATAAGGGGGTGGAGCGATTGATCAAAAAGGGAAAAAGGACTCATGGAAAAAGGACAACAGTGTGGTGATTGCTGTAGGGGAGGGAGTGTACGGGACTAAATTGTAATGGAAAAAATACAATAAAGATTAATAAAAATAAAAAAAATAACTGTTTTCATATAAAGAAATTAGACACAGAGATCATACTCAAGTGGGATAATTTGAGATTTTTATTGTTACTTCCATTTTTCCTTATTTTTTTTTAAATAAAAAGCTATGTATTTACAAAGGTGTAAAAGGGGATAGGGGAATCACAAAAGTAGTGCAGCAGTGTGGGGTTACAAGAACTGAAAAGTAGCTGTACCAGCCAAAGACCAGCCAAAGTAGCTGTACCAGGTAGAAGTGGTGCCTTGAGAATGACTTCAGCAGAGACACCCAGTTAAGACACATCTTGCATAAAGGTCAGTATTCCCAGCGGAAAAGAGTGGGGAGACAGGTGGAGAGCAGAACTAGAGGGGCAAACAGAGAGGTTAAGACATTGCCCATGATCATGTAGCTAGTAAAAGGAAGTGATGGAATTTGAATCCAGTGGTTAGACTATGAAGCCCATGTTCAGGTTTTGTCACCAGTTGCTTAGAACCAAGAGTGGTCCTCCTCTTGCAGACAGCATGCAGTCTGGCCCCCACACAATAAGCTCCTGGTGTCTGTGTGGGACCCTGGCATTCAGGCCATTGGCTGGAACTCCACCTGTATTCAGTCTTCCTGGTAACATCAACACTGGGAACTCTGGATTGTAGAATAGGAGGTCCTAGAAATGAAAGTCACATTTCATGAGAAGTCCAATGGCTTCACACTGCTTTATATTTGAAGATAAAGGACAGTTTCTGTGTATATATTATATTTGTATGAAGTTTATGAACAGGCAAACTAATCTCTGGCAATGGAAATGATTACCTTTGGGAGACTGACTGGCAAAAGCTATGAGGGAAACTTCTGGGAAGACCAGTGGCTTTGCCCTTAGCCAGGCTGTGGTTTCCTGCTCTGCAGGTCGCGTCTGCTGTGCTGGACACTCTGAAGACTGCAGTGCAGACTACATGATGAAGCTTTCTGCATTTGAAGTCCATAGCTGCCTTTCCCCCTGGGTAGCCAGCTTCACCTGCTCTGAAAATTTTCAATTTTTAATGACTCTGATTTCCTTCTCTGGACTCTCCAGTTTTTCCAAATCCTTTCTGTCATAGGTAAATGAAGCCCTGATATAATAAGTAATCTTGATATAGTAAGTTAATTCTGAGCCATGATCTGTAAATTAGTGTAAGTTGTTACTTCCTAGTCCTTAAATTTTCATATTTGTTAACATTACCCAAAGTCATTAAATAAAATATGTAACTCACTTTTCTTTACTTTTACTTTTTGAGCCTCTTCTGCTACATTTGTCTAATAACTAATATTACTTTGTGTATAATTCAAATACTTATTATTTTCCAATTTGTTTAGTGTAATGACTGTAAGATAATATTTTCCCTATGGTATATTACAGTACTCAATTATTTTGTTATCAGAAACTTATGATTGAAGACTGTGGTAGGTGCTTGAGAAACAACTAAATAGAACAGCAGCTATAAACATATATAATTAATTTGAACACCAAAATGATAAAAGCAGTAATCATCTTCCTGCAAACCATTCATTATTTTCTCTTCCATGTACATGGCATTGTTGTAGGAGAGGGATGTGGCGGTGGTCCCCGCAGCTTCATTTCCGTATCTGTGAAAGAAAGGCCAGTTTTACCACCACTAATCTGAGGGGGCAGGAAGTAGAGGAGAAGGAATTAAGATAGATCCATTTCAAATCCTTGCTCAATAACTGTCTAACAGTAGAGCCTTAGGCATGTTGCTGGCTTCTCTGAGACTCTATTTGTTCAATAGAGAAATGTGAGTGGTACTTCCTGTTTACACCTGTTACGTGCTTACATGTGGGTGCCCCCAAATTGGCAATTATTACTTCAAGATTCTATCTCTTTTTTTTATTTCTTTTTTGATTTAGATTTTATTTATTTATTTTTAGAGAGGGAAGGGAGGGAGAGAGAGAGACAGAGAAACATCAATGTGCGGTTGCTGGGGGCCGTGGCCTGCAACCCAGGCATGTGCCCTGACTGGGAATCAAACCTGCGATGCTTTGGTTCGCAGCCCGCACTCAATCCACTGAGCTACGCCAGCCAGGGCAAGATTCTATCTCTTGATAAAATTTTGTGTTATATATTTTAAGTGATTGATGATTTTAAGTGGAAAGCATCTGAACTCTTAAGTCAAAAATGCTTTTTTTTTTTTCTTTTTATTGGCAGGTGACTATTCCCTTGGCACTCTTTGCAGCTCTTCTCCACCCAGGCTAAGGAAAGGAGGTATAGTCCATATCTGTCATCAGAGAACATGCAATAGAATTAAAGAACTTAAGAGAGATTTCTTTTTCAGACACACACATGTCAATTGTTTTTTTCTAAGGAGACCAGCATACTTTGTCCAATATTATTTTAGCAAACAAAAAAAAGGCTATTTGAAGATAATTCTTTTTAACTCTTAACTACACCTGAAGTAAGTAAAGCCATATTTAGAAAACAAATAAAAAATATTCAATCCATACTCTTTATATTTTGTCCATCTTGTTAAAATGGAAACTAAATTCCAAAGAAATTATTCACTAAGCATTGAATGACAGAGTATGCTGGGTAGTGTGGCTAGTTGATAAACAATGACAAAAATGTTCACCTCAGATGGGGCCCTCTTGAATCTGTAATGTAAGCTATGTGACATAAGACATGTATCGGTCAGAACTCTTAACTGCAGGCAGCAGAATCCAATTTTGAAACAGAAAAGGAATTTTCTTAAATAGTATGATGGAGTTGATAGAACTTTGAGGGGACTGAAGAACCAGAACAGAGGTTAAATATCTGGAGACACTGCCGGAACCCCACAGTGGCGGCCTGGTGTGTGAGCTACTGCCTTGAAACAGGGCTGGGTGCCTCGTGAAACACCTGGTGTGTGGGGCCCAGGGAGCCCCTGGTCCTGTCATGGCTGCAGCCACCACCACAACCAAAGAGAAGTTGCCCTTGTGTGAGTTTCCAGGTCAAAGTGTGTGCTCTGATTTGTGGTTGCAGAGGCACCTGCCAGAGTGGTAAAGGAGGATGGTAAAGTGAATTTCTAACATTTTCAGGTTCTATAATAGGAGGCAGCCACCACCAAGTTTCCTAAGAAGAGGAACTCCTCAAACATCAAAACGACTACATGAGTTCATAATCCAAGTTGTCTAAAATAATGACAGATATCCACTACGCTATGTAAATAATATATAGTAGAAAGTGAAAGTTCTGTAAGTGGCACCTAGGGGCCACAGTGAGGTGGTTCCTACCAACTTAAGGTTTTAGCTTCAAGATTCTCCAAGAGGCTTTCATAGCCATTCTTCCTGGAGAAGGTCTATTCTCACTCTCTCCACCAGCACCCCACAAATTACATCTATTAATTGCAAGCTAGTATTTCATTCATGGGTTTGTGTGTTTTCATCTGTCTTCTCAATGAGAATGCATGTTCCATGGGTACTACTTGATATTTCTGTTGTATCCCCAGCACAGTTCCTCCCACATAGCATTTGCCTAATGAGCTTTCCACTATGAATTACCAAACCAGATGAGATCAAAGATGAGCAAAGTCATTATAAAAAGACTGGTTTCTTGACCTATAAAAGTTGTTGGTGATATTACCAAACCAAAGGAAGTATAAATTAGAAGTTGTCCAGAAAGAATAGAAAAAAATAGATGCTCTTTAGAAACTAGGATACTTTTGTGGCAAGAAACAGAAGTTTTAACTCACAAAAAGATACAGAATAGAGTTGGTTGATTCGGTGCCTCAGTGATGTCATCAGTGACCCATCTTCTTTTCATCTATAACCCTTTGCCTATTATAGTATCAGCATATTTATATCAGGTGCCCATAAACAAAGAGGGAAACATACGTTCTTGTTCATGTTCAGTGGGAGAGAGAAAAAAGAATGTGTTGTTTCTAACACATCTCTTTAGCTGGTCTAGCCTAATTTTGGCAGCTGCTCACTTTCTCGGGTAGCCTGGGAGGGACCCTGTGTGAACTGACTGAGTTTTTGGCCTTATCACTGAAGAAGGAGATGGCATGGTTATTACACTGGAGCCAGGGAATGCTCAGACACCCAAACAAAATCAGAAAGGAGGAAAGGGAAAAGTATATGCTGGGTGGAAAGCCAGTAGTTTCCTACATTGAAAGATGTTATATTCTTGGAAACACTGGGTAAAGAAAAAGATAACACAGTCCAAGGATTTCATTTGATTGTATGCACTAGGTGTGGTGAAGTGATGCCTTAAACTCTGGAATCCTGTTGCTTATTTCAGTTGCTACGAGTTTATGCTCACTACACAATTTAGTTATTATAATTAGGCCTCCCAGGTGGTGTGATTGCTCAAAGAAAATGTGCTGGACAGAGGATAGAAGTGTGTGATTCCATGAACAGTTTTAGGTAGTGTCATTAATGAATTAACATTTTGGCTTTATGAATCAGGCTAGTGTTGCTTTGTTTTAAAATGTGAGTCAGCATCCCTGAGTCTGAATATGTAAAGACCCTGAAAGGATGTAGCTTCTGAGCTTGGAAGGGTAAGAGATGAATCAATTTGCTTAGAGCTGCCGTAGCATAGTACCATAGACTGAATGGTTTAAATATTAGAAATTTATTTTTTCCCAGTTTTGGATGCTGGAAGTCTGTCAGTCAGTTTGGTTCCTTCTGAGGGCTGTGTGGGAAGGCTGTGTTCCAGGCCTTGCTCCTTGGCTTGTAGATAGCTGTCTTATGTTTCCTCACATTAACTTCCCTCCACGCTTGTCTGACTTAGTGTCCAGATTTCCCCTTTTTATGAGACACCAGCCATATTGGATTAGGGCCCACTCTAATGACTTCCTTTTAACTTAATTACATTTCAAAGATCCTATCTCCAAATAAGGTCATATTCTCAGCTACTGGGGACTAGAATATCAGATATGAATGGGGGCAGAGTGAGCACAATTCAACCTGCGACAAAGGCTAACCTCTAGATGCGGGCAGTGCCTCTCAGAGAAGCCCTTCATAGGCAGTTAGTCTGAGAGGGCTTCCATTCAACTCCCCACAAATTTCAGAGGCAAAGTACAGGGAGCTTTCTGCAGGCACCCAAGATAACAAGCAGTTACTTCTAGGTAGAGGGAAACCTTTGGGAAGGAGGTAATATTTGTGTCTCACCTGGAAGGTAGGTCAGAATTTAGCTACATAAAGATGCTGAAGGGATTTAGGAAACGACTATTAGAAGGGAGAAGCAAAGGAAGAGGGCAGCTCTTGCAGCAGTTCTATTACACGCGATCGGGTCTGGTGGAGTGGGTTGTCGTGGCGTAGAAACAAAAGGATGCTTTGAGAGTAGAAAGTGGAACCTACTGAGGTGTTTGGAAAGAGAGCCAAAATACGTAGTCTTTATTTATTTTCTGTCTAATCCACATCTTACCTTTAGGGTAAAAAATGAACTGCTAAGAAATGTTAGGAAACTTTGATTAGTGAATTGAAACTCAGGCTGCAAGCTTAGGTGCCCAGGAGAATAATTTTAATACTATTAAGAGAAATGTAGGTATTTGCTCTTATGTGGAAGAAGCGATAGAGAAATGCCATGGTAGAGATAACGGGTGACTGAATCCACAGTGCGAGACCAGGATTGTACTGTCTATCATTTGCTGTCAACAAAAACTTTGGGATGCCATCTAGCCTCTGGGGTCAGTTTATGCATCTATAATATGAAAAGCAGGAGTAGATTCATGATTTATGAACTTGTAAACAGAAAAACAATGTATCAAATACAGTCCTGCAGAAATTGCAGTATGTTAAGAAAAAACTATTGTGGTTAGGTAGAGTAGGGAAATCAAGGGCTTTCATCTCCCTTAATTGTGACTTCATTCTATTCCCCCAAAAGTCTCTGGAAGGTACTTTCTTGGAACTCAGATAATCTCTGATATGCTGTCTACTTCCATACATACGTGACAGACTTAGTAAGGCTTGTCGAATCATCAGTTATCTTTGGAAAGCACTTAGAGAACTTTGGTAGTAGTGGGGGTGGTGTTGAGAATCATTCATGGTACTGATGGAAATGACTGCACATTGTTTTAGAATGTCAGACATGGGTACATGACAGTGTCCATATCAGTGTCCATAACACCATCAGATCTTGACCGAAACCCTGTGATGACCCGAGAACCCAACAGCTCCACTGAATTGCCCTTCCCTCTCCTCCCTGCTCTAAGAGAAGGAAGTGCTAGTCCCTTTGGTGTTTTTTTCTTCATAAGGAATTTCTACTGAATACGATTCATTCCCTTCGAACACTTCACTTTTGACTAATCTGCCTTATGATTAATACATTATTTTATTCAATAAGTCTCTGTCTTTAATAAAGTTACGTTCAAGTATATGTTTAGACAACTCATTATCTCCTCTCTGATCTACTCCATGGTAGTTTACAGTATAACTGTCAGAGGGCAAATTTATTTAATTCCTAATAATCTTCATTTTATTTTTAATTACAGTATTTCATAATAGACGCATTGTATATACCATGCCAGTTTTTTACAACCATGTGGCAAATGTAAGTTTGTATCATAATTATCCTTAAATGTAAAGAAAAAATTATGGGAGGTTAGTTGCCCAAAATTTCAAAGCTAGAAAGGGGCAGGGCTGGGAGGTTTGACCACATTCTGTATCATGTGCATTCTCTAGGGCGGGGGGTGAGTCACTGCAGAGGGGCCAGGGCGGTCCCCACAGAAGAGGACCCCTTGCTGTTTCTGCTCAGACTGGCATCCATGTAGTTATTTAAATGTCAGGTGTATCCTGTGCCAGTCCTTACCAAACACACTATTTCTCACTTCTTTGAATATCAATTTTTAGTTACATGAAGATAGCTAAAAAAGATTACATATTATTTTTTCCTCTAGTTCAGACTTTTTACTATCTCTTTGATGGAAGCTGTTTATAAAATGCAGGGGTATAGTTATATTTGTGAAAAGAATTGTTGATTATTTAGCACATGCGTCTCTGGGCTGCTCCTCAGAAATCCAGCACTTGGTTTTGGTTTAGAGAACAAGGACCACATGACAGTGACATTGGTGACAGAAAGAAAAAACATTACCAGCCCAGTTCTTCATTTACCCTGGAAAGAAAAATCTTCCTACCATATGCATAAGTAATTTTTAACTAAAATTGTGGCCACAGCACGTCTATATAGTTACTCTTCACATGCTTGACTCACCATTTTTTCCAAAATCCTGTAAAATGCTTTGTATTTTTCATGTATGTTTCATGAATACAGAGTAGTATGTGTATATCCATATGTTATATTCAGACAGCAAACAATTTTATTTCCCCTTTAAAAAGGTGTCTAAAATTGAACATGGAAGGAAACTCTTTTAGAACCTGAAGTTTCAATCGCCATCTGAAATTAAGATAAATGACTTTACAGAGACCATAAGTCTTCTTGCATGTCAAGACTCCTGTTCACAAAATACCATCCTGATGAGGTTAATATAAATGAATTTGGAACAAACGGACTGAATAGCTTTGAAATATACAACTTAAAGTGTCGTGGAGAAAGGAAGGGTGTACAGGGGATACATGGTAAGGGAGAAATTACAATACAAATAAATAAATAGAAAAGATGTAATGGAAGAAGTGTTTGGTAAAATAGGCTTTAGGTTTTACTGAACTCCAAATATTTAGATAATATTATGATGGTGAATATCCAACCCCAGTTTTACATACATTCTTTTAGTTTAAATTGAAATTAGTGATAGAACATATGAAATAAATATGCCTTGTGTTTTTAAGATGCTACAATATTCTGTTATATTCTATAACCAAGTCACATTTAAAGTTAAAAAAGATTTAAATAAATAAAATGTAGTTTAATTCCCTCAGCATGCATAATGTGAACCTCATTGTTGCAATGAGAACCCACACTGTTTGCAGTGAGCCTGATGTTTGGGTTTGACGGCCGGCCATCTGGGGCCCCGCACGAGGCCATTTTGAAAACGCAAACCTTCAATGAGATCAAAGTGTGTACAGAAGTATTAAATTATGCCCAGATAGAAAAATATGTGTTCTCAGTCTTTTATGTGAAATTTAACATTGATACATGCTCTATGGGTTTTCCTGCATGCATTCACACAAAATCCATGCCACTGAAATGTGGAGATATAGCTGGGGGAAAAAAAAAAAGAATCTAAACTGGGATCACATGTCCTTTCTGGCCTCTAACTGTGGCATTCATCTGACATAATAGAGACTCAGAAACAGTGTGCCTTCCCTCTGCAGGGGTTACAAAGCTGTTCAGTGTAGGAAATCAGCACGTGAGTATCTCTTCCCCTAGCTAGAAAATGAAAAACACCTGACACTTGAGAACTGTTAGTACATGATTTGAATGCCATTAGGGGCTGCTCCTACACATTTCATATTACAGCTGTGGAGTGTGTAACCCATGAACAGCACTCGTGTTATGTTTGCTTTAGAAAACTGCGTTGATCCCTCCAGGCGCTCTATTCGCAAGTACTCCCACACGAGGCGCAGAGCGGGGAGGGGTGAGGACGGAGGCAGCAGATCTGTCTCACAGAGAGACTGTTCTGTAAGGACGGATTTTTAGAGGCCGGAGAAAGGGTAGCCCGCTTCCCACTTGGTTGTAACTTTTGAAAGACAATGACAAAGGAGCTCTTTAATTGACATAACAAAACTATGGATTTGCTGTGCAGGGCTCAAGTTCTGCACCATGATCCCTATGTGGCTCAGAGTTTTCATACAATCTGATCCAGCCTTTTTTAGATTTAGTTTGTGGAATAAAGGTTATAACATGAATGATTTTCTTTGGAAAAAAAGTTGCTCTTTCAGGTTTTTTGAACTATTTCTCAAGTTGTAAAAATAAGATCAAGGATAATCTTTTGATACGCTCTAAGGTTTATATTTCTCTTGAATTTCCTTCATGATGAACTTATTTTAGCACTTCAGGATTGGAATAAAAGCTCTTAATTTCTCTTCTCTGTATACAATTCAGTCTAGACCACAGTGGTATATTTTAGGAATATGTAAGCTGCTGACTAGACTTGCTTTTAGGATAAATAAAATTCATCATGAAAATGATAGCTTGATTTCAGCTGTAATTTTCTGTTCAGATCACAAATTTTATATCTTAGTTCAATAGATAAGTTCCTTTGCTTATTTTAGGATTTTTATTTTTGTTTTTAGGTGGTTATCAGGATTGAGTAGGTATCTGTGCAAAGAACCAGGTTTGGAGTATATTTGGATGTGGAAAGGAACTTGTCAGTCACTGAGCAATGGCTGAGTGTGGTGATTTACATACTTCAGTTACACTCACACACGGCTTCACAGACACTCCACAAGGTGGACATTATCATATCCGTTTTGACAGATGTGGATACTTACTCAGATTACAAAGCTAGTAAATAGCAGGGATAAAACTCAAAGTCAAGTTGTTCTAATTCCAAAGTTCATGTTCTTAAACATTATCCTTTATTGCCTTCTAAAAATCACTGTGAAGTTTTCTCAGAATTTTCCTCTTTCAAAGAAGGCAGTATTTTATTGAAGATAAGTATTCTTTTTGTAAAGAATTAGTATTTTGTGTTTCTTCGAATATATTCCCAGAAGTGGAATCTTGGGTCACATGGCATTTCCATTTTAAATTTTTTGAGGTAACTCTATACTGCTTTCCATGGTACCTGCCGCCGTCTGCCTTCCCACCAGTAGTGCATGAGGGTTCCCATTTCTTCACATCCTCGCCAACACAACATGCTGTTTGCTGATTTATTGATGACGGCCATCCTGACAGATGTGAGATGATGTTTCATTGTGGTTTTAACCTGTATCTATCTGATGATTAGTGACATTGAGCATATTTTCACATGTCTATTGGCCTCTGTATGTCCTCCTGCAAAGTCTATTCAGGTCCTTTGCCCATTTTTTAATTGAATTGTTATTTGGTGTTGAGTTGTATAAATTCTTTATAAATTTTTAGATATTAACTCCTTATCAGATGTATCACTGGTGAATATGTTCTCTCTTGAGGCTACTTTCATGGCTTAGTGATTATTTCCTCTCTCCCTCTTCTTATTCCCTCCTCTCTCTTACTTCCTTTCTTACTGTCTTTCTTCTTCTCTCTCTCTCCCCACCTCTCTCACTTTCTATTTTCTTAACAGTTCTTTTCTAGAGGTATATATTTTGGGAAGGGAAAAACATAAAGCATTTTCAGGATCATGACATAGTGATAGATCACTCTTTCTTTCAGAGAATGATTTTATGACATTTACTATATAGTTAAAATATTGAAGCATGATAAGGTAGGGGCCATTAGTTTGATTGTCAGCAATTTAATTCATCTACCTTCTTAGGCACATAGTAATACTGTATTTCTTAACTCTCATATGATTGCGTGGGATCATGTGACTATTTTTGGTCAGTAATAATTTGTGAGTGGAAGTTAAAGTGTCATTTTTGGACTAGATCATTAAAACAATGGTCAGAGAGGTGCAGAAAGTGCTTGTTTTATCAATTGCAGTACCAGAAAGAAAGACAAAATGGAGCGTTGAACAATTCTGATTTCATGTAGTAGATATGAGAAAAAAAATGTATGCTATCCTAATCAATACATACTGTATTAGTGAGCTCAGGCCGCTATAACAAAATACTTTAGAATGGATAGGTTAAGAAACAGACAGCTTTCTCCCCATGGTTCTAGAGTCTGGAAAGCCAAAATTAACATACTGGAGATTCGGTTACTGGTGAGGACCGACTTTCTGGTTTGTAGATGGCTGCCTTCTCAGGTGCACTCACTTGGTGGGAAGAGTATGCCCTCTGGTCTGTCTTCCTCTCCTTATACAGACACTAATTTTATCACGGGGGCTCTACCCTTAGGACCTCATCTAAGCCTAACTACTTCCCAAAGGACCCACCTCCAAATATCACCACATTGTGGCTAGGACTTCAGTGTATGAATTCTGAGGGGAGGGAGACACAGACATTTAGTCCATAATGCATACTAAGACATACTACCTTATACAAGTTAGATTGTCCCTAATAATGGGATTGTCCTTATTTATTTGTATTTTATACACTTTATTGAATAAGACCAAAAAGGGTTAAAGTTGTGGTTAGTAAGATAAAGGAATTACATGTGGGAATATGTTGTACAAATAGATGTCAAATTGGTGACAGGAAGAAGTACTTGAAGTGATTATTAGAAAATGAGGGTAGTTTGTGCCTAAGTACATATTAAGTTATGGCATTGGAAGAGGAGATTTGGGCACGTAATATATTTTGAAGTGACAAGAACTTTAATAAGATTTATGGTCACAACAATCCTGCAAAACAAGCAGTCTGAAAATACCTATTAAGCATCTTCTGTGTGCTGGGCATTTTGCTAGATGCTGGAGACACAGCAGTAGGTGACGGCACTCAGAGAACTCACCTAGGAGCATGTACAGGAAAGGCAATTCCACTGAAGAGTGGTGGGTTCTGAGGAAAGCGGAAGGAGCAGATGGAGGGGATGTCTAACCCTGATCTGCCACATGAATGAGGGGTTCCTGGAATAGGGTATGTCTACGCTGAGACACCAGTATGCATAGGAGTTTGCTAAGCAAAGCAAAGAAGTTTTCTAGACCTGAGGAGCAATAGATCTGATAGTTCATAACAGGAAAGAACCTGGCATTTCTTAAGAATTAGAGAAAGTAGAACATGGGCTCTTGTAGCCACGTTAGACACAAAACCTGGCTTTTCTACAGACTGTGAGGGGTTGTGGGGCCAACTCAGAAGTGCAGGGAATTTAACTCACTGTGGGACAACCTTCATCCAATGGGAGACAGGGAAGAGGAGGCACATGAACAGATGTTTCTTCTCTATTTCTCCCTCTAAAATAGATGGTGATGATGATAAACCATGTTAATATTTATTGAAAACTTAGATGTATCAGGTACCATTCAAAGCACTTTTAACTTATTACTACATTTAATCCTCATAACACCTCAGAATCTTGATGCACTCACAGAGAATTTGAATAGCTTGTCCTGTGTGGCACTTTTACCATGTGACAGTGACGGGCTTTGAACTCAGATGTGCTGGAAGCAGAGCAGCACTGCTGAGTCAGGTGGAGGCTGGGCTGACTGAATGAAATAGTCTAAAGGAGTGAGTGACTCCCTGTTAAAAATAGTGTTTAATGTCATTTCCTTCTGGCCTAAAATGTTGAAAAGCAGATGGCAATCGTCAAGCACTATTACAATTTGAAACTAGTTGATAGATTTGGTTTTGTGACTTTTCCCCCTACGTTCTTGAGTATAGGGTTGCAGTCTCAATGGTGCCTTAAAATGTATTCAGTAAAACACAGCTGGTAACTGACTTTAACTATAATTATTGGCCTCTTACCAGTATTTAAAGATTCATTGCATGGATCAGTGCTTTGAACTTTGCTTTTCAGTTTTTATCAACAGTGTACCATTACTTTCCTAAAGACCTTTCCTTCACCTTTATTTAGATCTTGCACTGGTCTATAATTACATGAAACCAAAAATTATCTATGGATTGATTTCCATAAATTACAAATATGTCATGCGTTACGTTACTAGACAAAAGGTCAGCAAACCAATTTGTGGCACCAGTCGTACATTTACGAGAGTAGAGCTTGGACAACGATCCATTTGTTGAAAGCCTGCTGTATTTAACTCTTTAAACTGGATTTCAAATGAAACACATATTCTGTGTAAACAGGAATGTAAATCACTATTAGTCACAATAGTTAGAAAAGAGTATAAATTTGGATAGGTTGTTATGAACTGGTCTTTGCTTGTAACACGTCTATCTGTAATTTAATTCTCTGTGAATGAGAAAAAATACGTGGTAGTTTTCAACATCCTAAATATAATTCCAAACTCATACTATTGTCAGTATATAAAAACTATTTCCACTATATTAAATTATAAGTTTAGTAAAAGAATACTAATAGCTTAGTGTTATCTTAAAAATAACAAAATAGTACACATTATGTAACTTGGAAATCAAGCTGAAATCTCCTAGTGTTTGGAGTGGCCCTTAGTAATCAATTAAAAAGGAATCTAATGCAATGAAATTTAAGTGGCATGAGTGAAATTAGTAAGTTCCAAAGGGGAACTTATACCCTGTCTGGCAGCAGTGTAGTTGGAACAATGTTTATAAAACTGTTCTGACAATAATCCATTCTGCAGATCTTACCTCAGAGACTTTGGTCCTTCCCTGAAAATTTTCCTTTTTCTGATTTGAAAACTATAGTCGCCTCCATGTTTACAAATAGCATCACATTTTTCACTCATTTGTCCGAGAGCTGAAGTGTCACACTCCTCATGGACCCCCTTTCCATGTCCGATCGCCCAGTGTGACTGGCAGGCCCTGCTTTTCTATGCGTAGCTCCCCCGTCACTGCCCTTGTTGTTGTTGTTGTTCCAGGTGTGAACATCAGAGCTTCCTTTTCTCTCCTTTTTATTGTTAAATGTTGTTTCCTGCCTTTGGTCCCTAATAAACACTGATATCAGATGATGTTAGCGGAACACAGGGACAGTTCATGTACGCCTTTTCTCAAAATGTTCTGTGGCCCACAGCCTGCAGTCCCGGGCACCCTGGCATGAAAGTGAGGGTATATTACATTCTCATCTAGCCTACTATAAAAATTTCCTCTTCAAACTATTGATTCTTGTGATTCTTACATTTCTTGCATTATTCATCACCCTCAAGTATGCCCTGCCCTTTTGTAGTTTTGCTTATTTCTGAAATTACAGCTCCCATCACAATCTCGTCTTCATCTCACAGATCAATTTAAATGTGTATCCCCATGTTCCTGCTGAGCACTCATCATATTACTTATAATCCACTGCCAGTTATTTGTGTACATTCAGTGTTATTATACCTTTATGTCTGTTGTTTCAATCACTCTCCGCCGTTTCTCTAGGGCATTTATTCCCCACGTTTAATAGATGAGAGACTGACGATGAGAGTTTAAAATCTTCTCAGAGAGACACAGCTAGCACTGGCAGAGCCAAGGTCAAAGTTACATCAAGTGACTCTAAAGCCACATGACCTCGGTATTCTATGGCTTTTCACAGCTACATCCATAACAGAACCGCATGAGACATATACATGCACACATACACACACACATTATTATTGCAGAGATACAGATGATTGATTGATAGATACACTAGATAAGATCAATGTAACTAGAGTAACGTAAATTTAGACTACTTTGGTTTTTCTTAGATTTTTCAGAAATATTCTGACTCCTCGTGAGCCAAGTAATGGCACATTTAACAACTGATGTATTTTCTCTATTTTGTTAGAGTCTCCTTGAGGAAAGATGCTGCTGTGCCTCATACTCCACGTAAAAGAATGTCTCTGAAACGTGCGACTGTTCTCACCAACCTAAAAGTGTCTGTTTGAATCTTGGTGGATTCTGCCTTTTGTGGTTAGACTTACAATCCACAGTAGGTTTCTGAAAGTGCACTAAAGAGGCTGACACTGGCGTGGAAAAAGAGTCCTGCCAGGGCTGTAAGAGCCTTGCTTCGCTTTGAGGAACAACTGGGGCAAATGTCTGGTGGTGCACCGGCCCCACATGTTGGTGTGAGGCCGGAGGACGGCAGTGTGCTAAGTCATGGGGAATCCAGGGTGAAGGGAAATCACGGATGGAACGGTCGAGGTGGGAGGGAGCTTTGGTTGCCCCTTTGTTTTTCCTCCAGTTGAGAATCTTTTGTGTGCTTTCTTTTTTTTCAGTCATTTTCCTCTCAGCACTCTACTTGGCTAATTAAAATTCTAATCACTCTGACAGTTAGAGGTAGAAAAAAATTATTCTTCCATGCTGGAGAAGGCAATTTCAAGGTGTTTTAGCTGCCAAAGAAACAAAAGAAATTAGACAAAGAAGCAAATTGTCATAGGAGGACAAATGAATTTTGTTTTCTCCTTCTGCCTAGAAATATGAAACTTTAGCAAAGACAACACATTTCTATTTGGCATTAAAATAATTCTAAATACATGAAGGTTCAACAATATGCTTTAGTTTCCTATAGGAAAAGGTTTTCTGATAAAATAGTCTTTTTACATTTGCTCGTGTCAAAAATAATTTACTGTTCTTGGTATTAAATGAAGTATAACATCAAAGGTTTGATTTGGTCTCTGTGAGATGTTGTTTCTGAAAGTGTTTCCTTTTAATCTTTGATTTTCAGATATATATTAAATATTTAAAAGACTAGAATTCATATTTAAAGCAAAAAAATTTGTGGTATGATTTCTTCAATGAAATTGGGACGTTAAATTTTTAATGCTAACTGGTCTAGAAATGTTAAATACAATTGCAGCCAAGATGATTTTTAAAATGCATGTTCTAGAAAGGTAGTTTTCCTAAGAAACTTTCCAACTAAATTCATCATTAGGCTGAATTTCGGCTGTGTCTGCCAGAGCTCTGTAAATTGGGTAGGGTTGGGAGAACGTTTATCAGGAAAGCCACTGTCTCAATTGACTGACATTTAACTGATTACTTAATTTTTGAAAAAATTGACCAGACACTTGTTAAAATAGAATTGGCTGTCTGATCCAATGTTATTTAAATCTAATTGAATATGTTTTTTAAAAGATGCTGTTAATCAACAAGCATCATTGAGTGACCCATGCTTGGCACCCAGGACACACATGTAGTTCTACATATAAAGCAAGGCCTCTAGGATCCGTAATGTAATAAGGTCATTTAATGTGTGATATAATGTAATATGTTACATTATACTACATATGCTAAATATATTACATTATACATATGCTACATATATTATATTACATATATGACATATATTTGTGTTCTGTAATATAATGTCATTTATTGTATGACAAAAAAAGATGCTAGAGGAAATATAGTTTTCAAATTTTCAAAGCCTCTAGACAACTAAGAATCTATTTATCTATACTATTTCTTTTTTTAAATTTGTTTAATTTTTTATTACAATTTACATTTAATATTACCTTACATTAATTTCATGAGTACAGCAGAGTGGTTAGATAATCATGTACTTTATAAAGTGTTTCCTCCATTTTCCTAGTACCCACCTGGCACCATAAATAGTTATTATAATATTATTTACTATATGCCCTATACTGTACTTTACATCCCCATGACTATTTTATAACTGTCAATTTATACTTAATCCCTGCACCTTTTTCACCCAACCCCCCAAACCTCCTCTGTCGACCATCATACTATTCTCTATATCTATGAGTCTGTTTCTGTTTTGTCTGTTTGTTTATTTTATTCTTTAGAGTCCAAGTGAAATCATATGGTATTTGTCTTTTTGTGTCTGACTTACTTCACTTAGCATTACACCCTCTAAGCCCATCCATGCTGTGGCAAATGGTAAGATTTCTTATTTAAAACATACATGTATATAAAATAAAAATAATGAACTTGGTCTTAAAAGGATAGTCATAATGGTCATTGAATGCAGGTTTTACTTAACGAGTATAATTTTATCCTCACTAATTTTTATTATAAAATGCATACATGAATACATTCTTTATTCATTATATTTATTTTATATACACATATCTTAGAATGAAATACCTAGTAGAATTTTTTATAAAAGTTAACCTTCAGGGTATTATTTTATTGGTGAGAAAAACTCTATGTTTTATTGTTACTGTTGTTGATTGCTTTATCATGTATATCACCCAGTACAGAAGGATTTAACAGCACGCATCAGAGAGTGTTGTGTGTACCTGAACTTGAACAGGTTGCCATCTGCAGAAACCTCCGGGACAGCCCTACAGGACTCATATGTTGTTTGTGAGATATTTGAATAAACAAAAGTCCTCTTTTAACTTGTAAAGTATCATAAAATTATCAATATATTATTTATTGTTATGTTCATTCTAAAATGTTTTTTGAAGACACAGTGTTTTAAAGAAGAGATCCCAGCAGAAATTTCATGGGTTAGGGACAGTGTGCATACTAGAGCTAATGGTTTTAGAAAGTATGAAATTACTCTTTAGATTTCCCAAAATGGAAGTCATGTCTATGCTTATCCCAATATCTTTTCGCAGTGCACTAGATAAAAGTTCGACATTACGACAGAATGTTTGGGGGCCATATCCCAGATCTGTCAGTAAATACTTTGGGTGCGTATGACAGCTCTGAGCCACAGTCTCCTCATTTATAAAACGAGGTCAACAACACCATCCTCCAGATGGTAGCTGTAGGTTACATATCATGTCTCTGTCACAGTTATGTATCAGTGTGAAGGGGTAAGGCAAGAACTAGCTATATGCCTATAAACCTAGATAGCTTACAAGTTTTTATAAAAGTTATTGATTATATATATAACATTCACACTGTCATGATAGGAACTGAGAGAGGAAAAGGTGGTGAACATGTGCATTACTGACCTCAAGAATCATTTAATTTAGTGGTACAGATAGCTGTGCATGCAACCAATTTAATAAATGAGAGAGCTACTAAGTAGCAGTGAGTATGGAACAACGTGACTTCTACATTACAAATACACAAAATTGTGTTATCGTTTGCCTGTTTTCATTCTTATCCCCGTAGTCAATTTAATATTATCTGGGAGTCCAACATGGGCATGCACCTTAACTCATGTCAGTGAGCTTGCCCACTCACCCTGTAACTCAGTTGTTAAAATATTTGCAAATGCTCTAACATGGCTTCTGGGCATCAATGAGGAAGAAGGTGATTTAAGGTCTTCTCAGCCCTTTTCTGGGCATGGCTTTTCCCTGGGCCTCTGGTGTACTTTTTCCCAATTATTCCATATAAATGGCTGGTTTTAAATGTCTTAATTTCACTAAGAGTCTCATCCCTGCTTCTTATGGGGGCCTTAGAGGTTCCATTTGTATTCCTCTGCCTGTAATCTCCTACCCCCAGGCATCTGCAGGTCTGCAGTCTCCCTGCAGCTTTCCCGTGCATGTTGTCTGCCACAGATTTTCATGGCTTCCAGCCTGAGATCCCGCCTGTGCTGCCATTTCTGTCTGAGCTTTGAGTCAATCAATACAGAAATCATTCCCATCGGCAGCCCACAGAAAGGTCAGAATGTTGCCAACAAGTTCCAGCTATTTCCTTCCATCCCAAGGGGAAGAAAGTTGGAATCAGGCAATTTCAGGTAGTTTTCCTCTGACCATGTCACGTCCCTCCAGGGCGGCAGTGGGGTGAGGGCAAGCAAATATGCCATGGAATTTCCTACCATCCTGATTGTGGCTTTTTCATCTTTGACTCTTTGCTTGGTTGCTGCAGATTCTTGACTAGTTTCCAGACCTCCCACAAAGCTATTTTAGTTGGTCTGTAGTTGTTTACTTCATGGCTCCTCCAGGGAATGAGCACCTGTGGCTTCCTAGTTCACCATCTCATCATCACCCCAATTGAGGTATTTTTAATCTATACTTCATATGTGTACTGTAATAAACACTTACTTGTGAGATTAAAATGAGGTCTCTTTGGGGCATCCAGAGACTTAGTAAGTTTACCAGTCAGAATCTCTTCCTGAAAAAAAATTCAAAAACACTGCAACAAGATTTTAATGATAATAATAATTCAGGGAAGAGAAATCAAAGAATAATGGTAAATTTAAAAATCTAGAAGATATATGAATATGTGTGTAAAAATTAAGTCATAAAATCATAATAACAATTGGGGAATAAAAATATCCAAGATAATTGTAGAATAGTGGTTGATTGCTAAGGAGTTTAGAAAAACAGGGAGAACTGATGACTTGTTGTATTCTTGTTGTTCAGGGTGGAGGATGTGACTTATTCTAGGTATTGCTAGGAAAATAGAAACTCATAAGTCTGGCAGAGGTTGCATAGCTGAGATTATATGGTTGAAATGAAAAACATAGTTCCTAAGTGCAGTCCTATCAATCACAACCAGGAGAATATTAAAAAGAACAATATCCAGTGTTGGAGAAGATACAGTGAAAATGAGTGACTTCGTACATTGTTAGTGGGAGTGGAATTGCCAAAGTCTTTCTGGAGAATGGTTTTGTAGCACTTACCACATTTTTAAATTTCTGCCTAGCAATTCCACTTTTGGAAAATAATACTTAGTAAATTACTTAAAGAGACATGTATAAATATTTTATTAAAGTATCTTTCTCATATGAAAAATAAGAAGAAACATATGTCCATTAAATGAATTTTTATAGATTTCAGGGCATGTATATTAAGAAATTCTATTTAACAGTTTGACAGAATGAGGCCAATCACACAAAATGTCTTCAGGACACATTGTTAAGTAGAAAAAGGTAGGCCTTATGGTTGTATTGTTTAAACAACAAGACAATATCACATATTTGTGTGTGTGTCTGTAAATGCAGGGAAAAACCTGGCTTACACTAATGGTTAATGATGGAAATGAGCTTGGGATCGTCTTGGTGAGTCAGGAGACTCACTTTTTACTATACGTGCTTCTATGTTGTTTGAATGCATTGTTGTGCTTTTTGTTATAAAATACATGAAAGCATGTTTAATCAAATAACCAGTTTAGAATAATCTGACCACCTAGCCAGCCAGAAAAAATAATTTACGCTTTTCATTAACATCGTTGGAACCTAGCTACCATTTCTTGAGTCTAAAGAGTTCTTCTCATAGGCTTGGGCACAAAGTAATCTAGTCCTTAGGGTCAATTCTGATATTAATTGAAGATTAGCAAATAAGTAGAAATGAATTTATCTCTGTTATGGGAAGAGAAAGAATTCAAAAACCAAGTGCTAGCCTGAATTAACAAATAAGAATGTATAGACATTTAAAATGCCTTAAATCAACACATTTCAGAAGAGGACTAACCTGAAAAATAGTATGCCAAGGTTGTCTGCGTATTTATGGATTTGCCAACGTAGCTACTTAACTAATTTCACTGTTTGACTTTGATACATTGTTATCTTCAATTGTCCATGTGCATTTTTTGTTAGTTCACAATTATAACATTAGGGATTCCCTTAAAAGAATTATCTGCTCATACACACAGTCTCTTGGGAGGGCTGGGGCAGAGTTTGGGTGCCTGGCATTCTTAGTTTTGGAGCACTGCTTCTTTCATTTCTTTTAGCAGTCAGCAGAACAGGCTGACACGAGGGAAATGCCTGCCAAGGAACTTTAGAAGGAGGCATTTTTTAATTAACAGGGGCCAGAGAAGGTGATAACCCCAAGGGGTAGTGAAGAGAAATTAACATGGGAAAGCAGTTCCATGCTCCCATGGGTCCCAAAAGGCCAGTCGTATTAGTGGTGTCTGTTCTGATTGAACTTTTGCTGTGTCTTTTTATTGATTCACTTGTCAGAATCTGACAAAAGGACTGCTGCCCATCAGTTGCTTGCTCAGAGTGGCAGGCTAGGGTAGAAACTGCTTCCTGGCACAGCGGACTGCAGAGCGAGAGCTGTCATTTTGGTTATCATTTCACAGACATGATTAATGTTGTTGGGCTTTAGGTAAGAATTAAATGTGTGTACACACACAGAGCCCAACAGGCTTACTTAACTCTGGCTTTTCGAGTCTCTTTATTCTCTTGAGTTCTTTGCTCAAATTTGAAGAAAACTCCTTTAATTATTAAAAATGTTTTAAATGAAATTTCAGGGATAATATTTCCATTGACTGTTGCAGAGAGTCTTCCCCACCCCCACCCCCCACCATTTACCAAATCATTGGCTTCAAAAGCATTTTTAAAAAAAGCACATTCTGTGAATAAATATTTCAAGCTTCTTTCCCAAGAATGAAAATGAATAGTAAATAAAGCATGTAAAGAGCTTGTGAGATCATTCATGGAGCGAAGAGGAGAAGGTGGAGGGGGTTCTTTTTTTAACATCCTGAGAGGGTGAGTTGAGCCAGTAAGCCTAGGGTGGGCCCCAGGAGAGCTTCTGTGCTTGGAGCACAGTAAGAATAGAAACATTCTTAAAAATATTTTAAGAACATTTAAAACACTGTGTGGGTCTTGTGCCTTTGTGAGAACCAAGCTTATGCAAGAATTTTATAGATGTTTACAAATGCCAAAACATGCTTTCTCTAAAGCAAGGACAGACTTCCCACAGTTCATTTAAAGATGTGATGATAATTATTTTTCTTAAGTTCAATTAACATCATGTTTATTATTTACTTTCTTGAAACACAGTATTTATTAAGGTCACTTAAGAAAATAGTAAGATCATTAGGACCTTGGTCCTGATACACGCCCTAGAGATTTGTTTTCTTTTCCCTCCTCTGCTTCCCCCCTTCCCCCTCCCCCCTTTCCCACCCCTCCTCTTCCTTCCCCTCCCCCTCCTCCTCTTCTTCTTCTCCTTCTACTTTTGAATCCATTTATAAAAAAGTGACCCACCCAGAATTGCATATCACTCACATCTAAAATTGATGAGCATGAAGATCTAGGCTGTCTAAATAGGTGGCCATTGGGTGCTTGAAATGTGGCCAGTTTGAAATCAGAGGTGCTGCAAGTGTGAAATACCCACTGTGTTATGTAGCCACAGTATGAAAAATAGAATGTAAACTATCTCAATAACTTTTTGTATTGATTATGTAGTGATATATTATCCTTGATAAATCGGGGTAAATAGCTCATTAAAATTAACTTCACCAGATTTTAAAAAAACATCTTCAATGTAACTACTAGAAGATTTAAAATTACACGTGTCCCACATTATTTTTCTTGTGGACAGTATTAATGTAGGCGATAGAAAAAAGTGCTGTTTATTAAGGATTTACTATACAACACATGCCAAACACTGGATGTGCATTATCTTATTAAGTATCACAATTACCACTGAAGTAGGTGTTATTGTTACCTCTACTTATAAACAAGGAAATTCAGGTAAGAAGAGTAAGTCAATGGCCTAACATTTTGAAATGACGTGACATTTTACTCTCCTGTCAGCGGCCGTTTGTGAGTGTGCGCAGTGCTGCGGGACCCGCCGCTCTGCATGGGCAGTGTGCTGTGACGAGCACTCTGTGAGGAGCGCTCGTACTGCTCGACGTGGGTTTTGGAGAAATAAGGATTGTCAGACTAATTTTTGCAAACTCTGTTTAATTAGGCATATTTGGTGTATTGGGGTTTAGTAAATTATCAAAGAGCTCATGGAATTCTCTTATGTTCCATGGTAGGAAATGGTTTAAATGCATCTACATTTGTGAAAAAGTCAAAGAGGAGGCATTACATGAAAGAGATTGACAAGCAGTATTGAATTTAGAATGAACTCTGTAAGGATTAAGTCCCATATATCTTTGGGTTTTTTTTAACTGTTTTTTTTATTGTTGTTCAAGTGTAGTTGTCTCTATTTTCCACTCCCTCTCTCCCCCCCCACACCGGCCATCCCCACTTCCCACCCTTGATCCTACCCCTCTTTGGTTTTGTCCATGTGTCCTTTATACATGTTTCTGAAAACTCTTCCCCCTATTCTCCCCATTATCCCCTCCCATCTCCCCTCTGGTGTTTCTTCCCCTCTCTTTCTCCCTCCCTTCCCCTCTGTCTAAAAATAAATAAACAAAATATTTGCCCGTCCTGGTGTGGCTCAGTGAGTTCAGTCCTGTATATCTTTGACAGAGGGGCGAATCAAGCAACAGTTGTAGACGTAGGGAATGCTTGTGTTTTCTGCAGAGCAGGGACTATTGTGTGGAGCACAGACCACTTCTCGGCAATGTCAAATTAAGAGGAAACTGAGGATCAGGAAAAGGCAGAGGGGTAGAGAACAAGAAAGTCAAAATGAGGGAGATGTTGAAATAAAGAAGAGTTGTTAAATAAACTACCTTCATATATGCACACACACACATATACACACACATACACACACCATATACCTCATATACATAAGATGGTCTTTGTATACCATCTGTGGGAACTGACAACTTTTAGCAGTAAGTAGTATTAGAAAATACTGCTTACTTTGTGGCCAAAGATGTAAAAGTAGAGAAGGTAAAATGAATAGAGGGAAAATACCTCTTTTTTTTAAATTAGATTTTCTGCAAATCGTAAGGCAAGAACAAGAAGTAAGGAAGATAACGTAAGAAGCTATTCTGAAATATCCAAACATTCATGCATTCTAGGGCCTAGTTACTTCCATAAGATCTCCTGAGCTTCTGGATGATAGGAGAAACCTTTGCGGGGATGGAACAATGAAGTCATTTTTCATTTTGTACAGAATTTCACATGCAGGAAGATAGTCCTGTTTGCAAGGTATATTCTGCTGAAAAGCTGTCATAAAATTACTTGCTTTTTGTGCATGTTTGTTTTCTGCGCATATTTATACAAGTCCTTCAAAAAGTATTTTCTCCCTTTAACCAGTGATAATTATTCTCTTAAAATTATTGCTAGAGGATTTTAAAATTACATCATTTTTAAAAGTTACATTCAGTATGCTATTCACTTTTTAAATTGGAGATTTTAAACATACTAATAGCATTATTACTATTCATTTAACTTCTACTCCAAGACAGGGCAGTCCTATAGCTAATTATATTGTGTGGTTTTCACACCATCAATGTCAGAAATTATTTCCCAATTTTTTAAATTGCTGAATGGTACTCAGTCCTCTTAAGTAATATTCCCAAGATCTCAAGGCCAGTAAAGGGTGAATGAGAACTTAAAGCAAAATTCAAACGAACCTTACACTTACTTTGTTCCCTCGGTTTTCACCTCCCACCATTATGGCAGTATCTTTGAAGTCCTAAAATATAGGACATGTTTTCAATGATTCTCATTATTGTGTCTCCCCAAATCTGTTAAAGAACTTGATATGAAACCAGTCTGACAAAAACCCTCAGCATCATTTTCAATTCCTTTCTCTCTAACCTTTATGCTTTCACTCCTGTCTGCTCCTTCTCACAGCCCCAATTTTGCATCCTTCTCTTCTGAATAATCACTCTTACTTAAAGTCTCTGCAGATTGCTGTTATCTCCGACGTAGTTCCTATTTCCAAAATCTCTCTCTGTAAGTCATTATCTATATTGCCACCATGGCTATTTTTCTAAAATACACATTTGATTGTGCCATTTTCTTACTTTCTAATCTTAGGACGGTCTACTTTGCCTCCTTAGATTTTAGGTGCAGACTTCTTGGGAAGGTATTCTATGATTCAGACTATCTTTCTAGCTGAAACCCCCACTGTCCCCTGCTTAAGCCTGCTATTTGCACTCACACTGAAACTATGCAATCCCTTCTCCATGAGCCATCGGGAGGTAATTAAATGTCAGGATCCTGCCAGTGGAGTACCATTTCACCACATGCGTGTGGTCACAGCCAGAGACGAATGCATACCAGATCCCTGAAGCCTGAAGGCTTTGTACATTGTGGTCGTTGTTTGATGATTCGGATACCCACTGCCAGACCTTTGTAAGCCCTGAGTTTTATCTGATAGATTCCAGAAAATGCCTGAAGAAACTTTGACCTTTTCCATTTCCATATAAAATCTGAAACCACTTCCTGCTGGAAAATGTGAACCTGGATCTGATGGTTTTTATTTCTCTATTGTCATCCTTTAGGTCAAGACAATCGATGTTGAGAAAACATTTATTATTCCTGAAAACAAATCCTAGAAGAAGTATTGACAGATGATATTTTAATTGGTTTGGCCTCTCAAGTGACTAAGTAATCAGGAAACCTCTTCTGTTTAACAACAGATTGAGGTACTTTGTATTCTTGCCTCAGAGTGGAGCAGCTTCTAGCTGGTAACACTGTGATTGATTTTTCTGTATCAAATACAATGTTACGGTCTATTGTTTCCATAGCAAACATATGGCATCTGTCTTCAAATTCAGACTGTGATCCTGCACTAGCTAGTAATACTTTATATAACCACATCCTTCCATTACAAGTATGAGTGGATTAATATCGATTTTTTCCCCTCTTGTCCAAGACTGAAGGTCTATCTTAGCAGCAATAATTTACACAGCTGGCATATAACGATATGCTTACTCCTCCTTATTTTTATGGTAAAGATTATTGCTTTGTCTGAAACTCAGTTTCTGCTATTTTTAACCCAAAAATAGGTTGAAAAGGCTAACATACTTTGCAACTCTAGGCATTTATGTTGTCATATGTTTCCAATAACATTCTGGAGCTTTCGGAAAACTTTGAGCTTTTAGTCTGCATGAAACTTCAGAAAAACCACAAGGAGCTGGCAAAAACACATGACCATAATTTGATCCAATGTGATTTAGCTAAGTATTCTAAAAAGTGTGCCACTTACTTTATGACTTTAAATTCTGTTACCCTTAAGTAAAACATTTCTGACTAAATCCCTGTGCTTTGTCCAATTATAATCCCACAAATTTTTTTCCACCAAAGCTCCAGAGTATACCCTTCGCCACCTCTGCACTGTTGCTTGAGGATATTTCCTTGTTTAGAATGACCTCACTTTCCTCTATTGCTACCTGAACTTCCTCACACTTCAGAACTCAGATCAAGTATTATCTTCTCCCTGAAGCTTATTGCAATTATTCTGATTCCTGGTGCTTTTTCCTTTTATATTCTCCTAATAACAAACTAATAACTATAAATATATTAATTTTTAATTACATTATCCCTTGTGTTTACCTAATGTGTCCCTGGCTACCACCCAGGAAATAGTTAAGTTCTCAATAAAATATATGTGAAAGAGTTAAACTACAGGGCATGACAAACACTAGTTATATCTAAATCTGTACTGCTTTTTAAATCATTTAGTGTCTCACCCAGTACTTAGTATCAGGCTAAGCTGGTGTTCATTGTCAGCTGAAAATGTCCAACAGGGATAGAGTTCTTCATTCCGATGCTAGCAAAGTTGGAAGAGGACTTGAATCGGTAACCAATGAATCTGAATTGGCACCCTCTCTCTGTTAGTATCAAATTATGTGGCCTCGAACAAGTTCATAACCACTTTGAAATTCAAATTTTTTGTTCAAAGACAATATGTTTGTGTCTGCTTAGACCACAAAACTCTTTTTTTTTAATTTTCAATCAAAAATCCATAGGAGGAGGCCTGCACTAAACTGTGAAGTACCTCTGCCTCTCAGTGTCACAGAGTAGAAGGACATTCTTGACCCAAGTTGAGCCATTCAGATTCTCCTTGTAAGTGGGGGGATTTTGTGTTTCTCAGTTTTTAGATGATTTTTTACTGGAGCATATTTTTTCATGACTTCCTAAGAAATAATTCCTAATATATTTAAATGTGTCTGTAGTCTACCTTCACACTTAATTGAACATTTGATTTGGCATAGAATTCTGGGATGAAATAATTTTCTCTCATAATTTTAAAAGATGGCTCTATCTTCTAGATTTTGCGATGCAGTTGAAAATCTGATTCACTTTTCTTTATGTGTTGTCTTGCTGTTATTTTATAAATGTAATTTTCTTCTAACTCTCTAAGGATATTAATTATAGCTTTTTTTAAGACTAAGTTTGTTGAGCTTCTTGGATTCTGAGAGGTTTATATTCATGTATTCATCAAATTTGAAAAGGTTTTGGCTGTTATTTCTTCAAACAATCTCTCTACCCCTTTTCTCTCTCTTTTCCTTCTGTGACTTCCACAATTCATATGTTGATCCTCTTGATAGTGTTTTAAAAGTCCCTGAGGCTCAAGTCACTTTTCTTGTCCTTCTTTTCCTGTCCATCAGGCTCAGTGATTTCAAATATCCTCTCTTGAGGTTCACTGATTGTGCCTCCTGCATGCTCAAATCTACCTCTGGGTCCCTCTCAGGCAGTAGTCCCCAACATTTTTGGCACCAGGGACTGGTTTTCAGGAAGACAATTTTTCCACAGATGGGCGGAAGGAGGGTCAGGAGGTGGAGCTCAAATGGTAATACGAGGGAAGCTTCACCCCCCCCCCCACCCCGCCCCATGCCTGCTGGGTCAGGAGGTGGGGCTTTCCCTAGATGGCCTGTAGCTCACCTCCTGCTTGTACCCAGTTCCTAACAGGCTGGGGACTGGCACCAGTCTATAGCCCAGGAATTGGGGAACCTGCTCTAGGGAATTTTTTATTTCAATTATTTTATATTTTAGTTCCAGGATTTGTTTATGGTCTCTTTAAGTTTTCTCTCTATGTATACTTCTGTTTTGTTCATTCATATTTTCTTCATATCTTCCTTTAGTTTTTTAAGCAACTTTAAAATAGTTGTTTTAAGGTCTTTGCCCCCCATTTGGTCTTTCTAATGTATAGTTTCTGATGTGTTTTTTTTCCCTTTGAATAGACCAAAGTTTCCCATTTTTTTATGCCTGGAGTGGGGGATATTATTTATTTATATGTCAGTAACTGAACATTTGCATCTAATAAAGTTCCAACTGTTATAATCCCATTCTCCTTCTTCCCCAGAGCTCGTTGTTCTCTATTTTTGTTTTGTTTTGGCTGTTGTGGGCTATCTCTGTTCCTAGGATCAGCCTCAGGTACAAAATTAAGTCTTCTCAGGTCTTCTCTGAGGCTGTGCTTTTGCCTGAGTATACACAGTGTCCTTCTAATTTCCCTTGTATATGCAGCTGCTTTTGAATGTCCTAGTCTTTAATTTCTGGTTTCCAAAAAGAGGAAAAGAGAAAGATGAAAGGGAGGTGATGGTACCATCCCTTCAAGTCCCCTAGAAGTTGTTTTAGCCTAAGCAGGAGGGGCTTGCAGCAGGGGGGATGGGGCTGCCACAATGGTTGCCACCTCTGTGCCTGCACCTTCACGATCAGAGGCAGCAGTCAGTGATCAGGCCACCAATTCCAAATACTCATAGGAGCAGGGCCCTTGTTGCCCACCCTGGCTTCACAAGGTGTGCGTAAGATGCTCTGGGAACACATGGAAGGCTGGCTGCCGCGGGGATGGGGGTGGGGATGGGGATGGCAGTCACTGTTAAGGTAGAGACTGAAGTTAACTGAAATTTATCCTCTAAGCTTTCCCCTGGAAGTTACCAGACTTCACAAGACTACAGAGTTCTAAAATAGTGACATCAGATGGATTCTGCCAGTTCGGTCCTTCCCTAGGTGGGGAGACTGATTTCTAGTGCTTCCTGCTCCACCATCTTCTGAGAATCTTCTCCATAAGATTTTATATACACATCCATTTAATCCTTATCTTCAGCCACATGCTAAAACCTCTTTTTAAGGTACATTAATTACCTAAATCTTGGGAGAAAAACATAGCCATCTCTGTGAAAATGGAGTGGGGTCTTGGACTGTTCAGTGGCTTTGAGTAAGTTTCAAATTACTCTCTATATTCACCTCAGCCTAATGTTCAAAGTGCGAAACTCCTCAGGCAGTTCTTAAGGCAAATTTGTTCATTGTGGTCAGTGTTTCCTTTTTCCCGGGGCTGACATTTACTTCCACTCTGCTAAGATAGCTATTACTCCATACTTGCTTTTCACCTTCCAAAAACTGGTTGAAATAAACCTATCCTCCATTTTCTTCCCTATTATTCTTCTGTCCTGTAGGCTAATAATGTAACTGTCATTTTTTTTTACTATGCTATCATTTTATTGAGTTACATAGGTGAAGAAAAGATGTGATTTCTCTGCAACATTTGATTTCTTTGCAACATGTGATCCCTTTGCAACATTTAACTGGAAGTGGGACTCGGGAATGTGGATAATAAGCTTCCTAGGTGTTTCCATTTTACATTTGCTTGAGAAAATTGCTTCAGAGAAGAAACAGACATGAGTTGGGACTTATTGGTTCAGTGAAAAAGACAAACATAAAACAGAAAATTACATTTTTTGAAATAAGTGCTTTGATAGATGTGTATAGGGTGCTATGGGAGCAGGTAAAATTGGGGGGAGAGCCAAGATCTGGAAAAGATATCACATCAGGAAGTAGTATATGAAGGTTGTGCACAATTCAGCCGAGGACAAAGTTCAGGGAGTAGGTTGAAGGGAGGGGGCAGTACATCGCAGGTGGAGATACAAAACTCGAAATGTTCCGTATGGACATAGCATGGAGATGGAGAGGCAGTGAGGAAACTGTAATGACGATGGTGGAAACAGGTGAGGTCAATGTGAAGGCCACTGAGCACCTAAGGACAATTACTAGTTACAGTGTATAAATAGAGGATGGACAGAAGAAGAAGAAACACAGGTAAACCTGGAAGTAAGGGAGGTCAGTTAAGAGGCACTTGCTATGACCAGGGTAAGGGATGATGATGTCATAAACTGAGACGCTGAAAAAACAAGGGTGGATAAGCTCTACAAATATTTGGAAGGAAGAATCAACAAGCTTTACTGAGTAGGTATGTAAAGAGAGGAAAAGGAAACATTAATGATAACTTCCAGATTTTCATTTTGGAGAAGTGAGTGGCTGTGACACCATCTGTTCTGACGGCAAAACTCAGACATTTGAGGGGACTGGCAGGGAGGTGACTGAGATTAAATCTGGATGCTTACTTTAATTACCATGATATATCTAGTTGAAATGTCCAATAGTCAATTTGTGTTAGAAGTCTAGGAGAGAGATTGGGCTGGAGAGAAAACGGGGGTGGTCATTAGTTTAAAAATTAGAAATTTCCCAAGAGAGATTATATAATCAGACTAACAACAGCTACCAGCTATTAAATATGTACATATTAGGTAGCACTCATAATTGTTTGTTTAATGTTAATAACAACATCACATTAAACCACTTTCTACTTTATTACAGGGAAAACAAAGGACAGATGGATTAGCTTACTTCCAGTAGGTCCTTGATAAGCATGTGACAGAACTAAGGGTCAAACCCCGGTTTTTCCTAATTATAGAATTTATCTCCACTCATTTTACTCTTCTCAAAAATCAAAGTAGTTAGGTTGAAGGTGCAGTTCACTTAAGGGGCAGGCAGATGAAAAGAATCCCTGCAAGTTACTGGTAAGGAACAGCTATATTGGCAGAAGAGAACCAAAAGAATGTGGTGTCCTGGAATTTAAAAGGAAGGAATATAAAGAGGACAGAGTTAACAGCGGGAAATACCACGGGACATTCAAATAAGAGAACGTGAAATTGTCTATTGACAAAGAGGTCTTTGTGGACGATGGTGAGAGCGGAGACTGTGGTGTGCTAGGGGCTGAGACAGATCACTGTGGACTCTTCGATGCGAGAACAGTAAGGACATAGAAACAATTAACTCAGTATGTTACCCGTGAAGGTGAGGTGAGAGGAAGGGCACCTCTAGGTGCTGCATGTGGCAGAGGGATAACATGAGAAGGACTAGAGCGGATTCAGCTGTTCATGGGAAAGAGTGAATGGCCAGCTATGGATTTAGAAAGAAAAGGCATAATTTATAAGGCCATGTTGCTGACGGAGCTCACCATAGATTTGGGGTAGAATTTTATCCTTAGACTTTTAAAATGAAAAACTTTTTTTTATTATATATGTAATTCTGCTTTCTTTAAAACATTTAAGCGCAAACCTGTGTAAATTGGAACCTTAAGGTACCCCTGTTATTTTGATCTTACCTAGGATAACTCTACTTGAAAATTTCATATTCTTTCAAGCCTTTGAATCTATAAAGATATGTATATTTAAAGTGGAATAATAAAAGTACTGGTATTAAATTTTTTTCACCTTTACATAATATATCATGGACAGACATCTCCCCATGTTAGTAATAGAGAGGACATTCAGCTTTTCAAAGTCTTCATGGTATTCATACTCTTCACAGTACTCATAGAATTCCATTGTAGGATATTGTCTTAGTCCATCTGGGCTGCATCAGCAAAAATACCATAGACTGCCTAGGCTTAAAGTACAAAAATTTATTCTCACAGTTCTGGGGGCTGGAAGTGCAAGAACACGGCTATAGCAGTCGGTGGAGCACCTGCTTTATGGTTCCTAGACAGCTGTCTGCTCACGTGTCCCCAATGCATGTGGGACTAGGGACTAGGAGCTCTCTAAGGTCCCTTGTACAAGGACACTAATCTCATTAAGGAGGGCTTCATGCTCATGACCTATCACCTCCCAAAGGTCCTACCACCAAGTACCATTACATCGGGGATTAGGTTTCAACATATGAATTTTGGGGTGAGGGCTCACATTATAAGAATTCCATAATAAATATATTTAACCAATTTCTTATTAATGAATGTGCAGAAAGTTTTTAATATTTTCTATTAAATATTATAAATATTCTAATCCTTGTTTTCCTTGGTGTACTTTTCTAAAAATATTATGGCTTGCCCAAACAATAAGATTTTAATTGTAAAAACATTGCCAAATAGTTGTAATATCTATTGCCCTCTCAGCGCATGTGTGGGGAGAGCTTCTTCTGGGTAAGTGAGTATGAATGAAAAGAGATATTGAATGGAAATATGATTTTACAATTGGACGCAGAAAGCTGAGGGATAAAATATATGTATATATATATCCCCCTCAAAACAGAATTTATTATCTTCTGGATGGTGGGCCTCTTGTAGTACAGGTTTCCCCTGCTATGTCAGTGCTCTGCACCCCACCTGTGTCGGGGTAGCAGCTAGTGGTGTTGGCAGAGACTTTCTTGGGCTTCAGTGAAATTTTTTTGAAGAGCCTTTCAATGTGTTTGCCCATTCGTGATGGGTGATTTACGAGCACTCCTATCCACACCACGCTGAGTGTTCAGCAGTTTGACCAACTGGCACGGCCCCTGTGCCCCACCCTCCCTGTTCACCCAATCTTCCACTGACTTTATTGTTTCCCTGAATGAAAAAAATCCTTGAAGGGAAAAGTCTTGCTGATGTGGAAAAGATGAAACCAAAAACAGCAGAAGCACGAACAGGCATCAAAGTTGATGAGTTCAAAAGCTTTTGTGAGCTGTGAAAAAAAATGTCTTAATAGGTGTATTGCATCAAATGGAGAGTATCTTGAAGGTAACTGAAGTTTAAATGTGTACAAATAAATACACATCATTTTATAAATAAATTGTGGACTTGTTTGGGTCCCCCTTCGATATATGTTGCAGTATATTTATTCTGAGGCTCTCAGAAGGGAGCTAATAGGTTTAGAAAAAGTACAGTACGAACCAGCTAACAGTGTCCCAACATCTATTTATGCTATTTCCCCTGGAAATGTCTTTAGTACATTGTTCATACATTATTGCTGACATGCTTGCCCCTGTTTAGAAAACTGTGATTTAGAAAACTCCGTATAAATTGCAGTTCATCAGTTTACCAACTGACTTTCGGATAACTTGGCAAGTCAGGCCTTGCACTGACCCTCTGTGTGTGCACCGTCTGCTTGCAGTCCCCACCCTGACTACCACACGCCCTCTGGCTATGACTGACAAATAGGCATCAGTGTGGGGACAGCAGCACTGCCATTGCAGATCAGTGAACTCACAAGGAAAATGCTGTGGCAGCCATTCTACTAAAGCTAATTAGTCTTTTATAACATAAATAATGGAGACTATATTGTTCCAGTATATTTATATGACCAGATTTTTATAACTATCTTTTAGGGTCATCAGCAAGCACTGCATTAAAAAATTGCCATATGAGAATTTTTTCTGATCAAACGAGAAGCATAATATCCAGAGTATCATGAGCTCCTTGAATTTTTAGGTGTAGCAAAATGATTTGTGGTTACACATTATTTTGTCTAACTAGAGTGCAGTTCCTATGAGCTATTTTTGTCTAAAGTCTCATTGATGACTTTTTTTAATAAAAACTAAGACTTCACAATATAAACTTGTGCTGTATATAAGCATCATGCCATATCTAAGCTTGTCTCCTTGCTCAAACTTAGCATCAGCTCACGCTTTTATGAATTACACAGATAACTAACTACATAATCAAGAAGGTGAGAGTGAAGTCCAATTTCTTCCAACCTCCTATGCATTAGAACTCTATTGCTCTAACTAATATATCTGAAAATTTAAAGGAAACTTACTAGTATTCTTATTTTATTTATTCTTAGAAAATAGCATCTAAAAGACTTAGTGAGTTTGTCACTGGAGGTGATACCTCCAGTGAAAGTGAGGTTAGTTCATAGCGAAAGTATTAACTGTATTTCTAACTATCATTGAGGATATATTTTTTCAAAACTCCTTCCTGTTTTTAAAATAAATATCAATTGCCCTGGCTGGTGTAGCTCAGTGGATTGAGTACAGGCTGAGAATCAAAGGGTCACCGGTTTGATTCCCAGTCAGGGCACATGCCTGGGTTGCAGACCAGGTCCCCAGTGGGGGCCACGTGAGAGGCAACCACACATTGATGTTTCTCTCTCTCTCTTTCTCCCTCCCTTCCCCACTCTCTAAAAGTAAATAAATAAAATCTTTTAAAAGTAAAATAAAATAAATATCAATTGAATACCTCCATACTGTCTAGAACTCTTCAAGACAGAGAGAGCACAGTGGTGTCCATGACAGACCTGCCCCCTTTCTTACCTGTGTTTAGAGTCTGAGATTTCCAAGGTGATATTAAGTAAGATCACATGTTATCAAATCAGACACTCTGTGAGCTCTTGGATGGTTCTGTCAGTTGAGGAGCTGTGTACAAAGGAAACTTATACTGGGGACACATTAATTAATCCTTGGCCTCTCTTATGTGGAATGGGTTTGTGCTAAAAAGAATTTGCTGTCAAGTGTCTAGTTGGTCTCCTCAAGGGAGGGAACCATACCAAAAGCTGGTGGCTTTCTACTGCTGACACATGAGGCATTCAGCAGTGGCAGTAGCATCGGTGACAGGAGCCCTGAATTCTGGGTGTGTGCATAGCTTTCCTCCCAGCCATTGGGATTGTTCTCTTTAAGAAATCCTTATGCACACACTGGGGTGGCCAAGGTCAGCTCGCTGATATCCACAGAGTGAGCCATTATTGTACAAAACCTTCTTTTTGTGGATGTTCTCTAGTGGGAATTGACATGATATACAAATATCAGCAAACTTAGCTTCCACTCCCACAGAGCCACCCGTATGCTTCTTCCCCATACTCCTCATCTGCTGCTTTCCAATTTTGTTTCTTTTAGGCCCCTGACCAAGCCATTGGCCACTGCATTTGAGTCTAAGTATATCTTTACCTTGGACTGTTTCTCTGTCCACACCAGGTCAATAACAGGTGTATAAAAGCTCTGTCTCTTGGGAAGATTTCCCCTCTTCCTTTTTGTGGACTGCTACAGAGAAGGGGAAGAACTGATAAAGTAATAGAAACAAAACTGAATTACTGGGCAATTTCATAAGACGGATTGAAAACAGCTGCCATCATTATGGTTTTTCTCTAGAAGCATTAATACATCAAGCTGGTACAGGCTTTCAAGCCAGATATTTCGCCTTGGGCCTTTTATAGGTGGGGAGATGAAAGCAGAAGAAACCACGATACTGCTAAAACAGAGAGATTGAAAGAATGGATTATATAATTAAACTAATCAGAGAATGAAGGGATGACTGTATGGAGCCTGCTAAAATGGAAACAAAAAGTTGAAATGCAGCCATGGGTCAGGCGTATAGAGCGCACCTCAGGAACACAGCCCCTGCCATGTCACAAGTGGCAGATTACAGTTGTGTTACTGTGACTCTCAGAAATTGGAAACTTGGGCAAGAGCAAATATGAACAATCAAAAACAGGAAAGATGAACTATATTCTTCAGAAATGACTAAAAATAAAAAATTCAGTGCATAGCAAAGGGAATAATATATATCAAAATTAATAGTATATTTCAAAAATACAGTGATTGCAAATACTAAAATCAAACTGCTTATCTTTAAATTTATATAGAGATATATAGATTTTAAAAATATCTAATCATTCATTAGCTATTTGAGAGTGGATAGATGGGACAAAATATAAATGTAAGATATTCATTATGCTTACATTGTGCATGAACTGCTTAGGCAGTACCTGCAATCAAAATGCCCAAGGCATAACTATAAGGAATAAATAGAATCTGAAAGTGTGGATATAGAAACACATTAAAAAATATCTTGAAATTGGTAATTGATCAAAGCTTGAGAGGAAGAATCAAAAAAATGATCTTAAAGAAGCAATCATACAGTATTGGACTACTACTGGGTCAGAGAGGTAGTCAACCAGGTGACTCAAGAGTGACAGTTCAAGGCACATCGTGGGTTAAGTGCAGTAGGTCAGCATGCAGGCTGTAGGAGGACACTGAGAGCAGGAAAAAGGAAAAGCTTGAACAAAGGTCAAGTGGTCAATATGAAAGTAGGACATGCCTAGGGAGTGAAGTATAAAGAAAAAACAGTGAAATCAGGTTACTGGAGAGAAGGGTGTCAGGAATACTGTCAAGGAGTTTCCAGAGACCTTGACTATGAAGCCAAGGCCTGCTTCGGCTTGGAAACAGACCTTGGAGTTGTAGGTTGTTCAAGTCCCTGGAGCCTCAGTGCATGCTGGTGAGAGCTGTGGACCGAGTGTATATGGGAGGATATGGGAGTGGGAAGGACTGACCTTTACAGGTGAGAGATGATGAGTGTACATGGATCTTTCTTAGCGTAATGTGTACCAGTAAAAATTGGACCTCAAGCACTCCAGGTATGAAAACAGAGAGAAGCAACAGGTGATTTCAATGGGAAGCTCTATATCCACACCAAGGGAAATATTAATTTCTGAGAATCTTTTATAACAAATTTAATTTGTTTTATAACAAATTTAAAACCTCTGTGCAGCATTGAGAAATAAACTTGGACTCAGAGAGAAGAGAATCTCATCACTGAAGTACCCAGGAAAGATCTAGTCTGTAGCTGGAGACCAAGTTGTAAGTGAACAAGTAGAAATAAAGTAATCAGACACCATAATAAAGGAGGATTAAGTGACATAAAACGAAGACTCTAAAACTGATGTTCTCAGCCTGGAGTTCACAGACCCCTTCTCTCTCCCACCAGGTGTCTGTGGAGGGAATTCATGTGGTCAATAAACTTGACCTAACTTTCACTAATTTTTAACTGGAATCTAGTTTCCTTCAACCATGAATATAGGGAATAAGCAATAGTAATAATAGCAGTACATGTAATTAAGAGAAAACACAGATATTTCCAGATCACACTAAATTTGTTGCAGATACCAAATTCTCATGTACATTCATCTATACTTCAAAATTACGGTGTTTTTTGGACTCACCATTGGATGTTGTCACTTATTGCAGTAGTATGAAGTACATTTGTGGCTACATCAGAAAGTTGTTTTTGAAAACATTTGAACAATATTTTAATATGTTTGATTTCCTTTGTTGTCCTATGTACATCATTTCATGAATTTAAAAATAATTATTTTGAGAATGGGTCCAGAGGCTTCACATCCTTCCTATAATTGTTTGCAAGGGCTGCTGTAACAAAGTATCACGCACTGGGTGGCTTAAACAGCAGCTCCAGAGGCCAGAGGTCTGGGTGTTGTCGGGGCTGGTGTCTTCTGAGGGCTGTAAGGGAGGGTCTGTTCCCTGCCGCTCTCTCTTAGCTTCTAGTGGCTTACCGGTCATCTTTGATGTTCTGTGGCTTCTAGATGTAGCACTCCAATCTCTGCTTTTGCCCTCATCTGGTATTCTCCCTGTGTGCATGTGTGTCTCTAACTTTCTCCTTTTTATAAATGACTTCCATCATATTTGGCTGTAGCCTAACCTAATGACCTCATCTTAATTTATAAGACCCCGACTCCAAATAAGGTCACATTCTGATGTGCCGGGGGTTAGGACTTTGATATATGGGGTTTTCTTTGCTGGTGGTGATGGTGGTGGTGGTGGACAGTGCAGCCTATAACACTTCCAAGGTGTCCATGGCATTCTAAAGCTTGTGGGCACAGAGGAGCCTGGAACACTCCGAGGTTAGATGGGCTGGTCAAGTGGAAACTACACTCTAAAGTTTACTTAGCCTGATACAATTTCCTTGCTGGTATTTCCTCCTGCAGGCAAACTATTTGTATACTTTAAAATGCTAACTTCCTACTGAACCCTGGGGAAGAAGAGTGATACCACCAGAGAAGAGAAATGGGAAAGACTGTAAATTCCAGGGGCCTAGTGTCAGGAGGGGATATCCCGCCTAATCTCCCCAGGTGGTGGCAGCTGAGTAAATTACCTAGCAAGCAGCTGTAACACATTACACTGCAATTATCCCTGAAGAGTTCCAAGGGCTTGTAAGCAGCTAAAGATAAAAGGAAGCCCTGCTCAAGGAAGAACACTTCCTTTGCAATTTTAGTGTTTGAGAAATGCACCTCATAGGACAGCTATCCCTTTCAGTAAGCCTTAAAGTACAAATAATCTCCTAGCTATGAAAGGGTCTTGTGTCTGAACATACTGCCTACATATATGACATGCAGAGGCCTTGCATGGGGAAAACTGATAGAATGGGTCTTATTAAATAAATATGGCATGTACTTCTGGAATGAAATCTGCCAAGAATTTCCACAGTAAATATTATGATTGTCTATTTAAATGTTGACAGCAAAATATACAAGTAGTGAACATTTATTAAGTGCACATTACTTGCCAGGCACTGTATTGTAATTTTTAGAGAGATCATCTCATTTAATCCACACAATCACCCTGAAAGTTTGGTGCCATCATTAACCCCATTTGCAGAAGGGGAAGAGGAGGATCAAAAGTATAAATAGCTAGGACTCTCACTGTCATCACTGCAAGTAACTAATGAAGGCAGATATTTAATAACCATCTTTAAATTTCTTAATCATTTCCAATATACAAAAATAGGTCCTGTGATTATTAAAATAACCTTTCAATAATAGAAATCACTCTCTTCAAAAAAATGTTCTAGAGACTCACAAAACTTTTAAAAAGTGTTGTTTTTTATATTAAAGGCTCAAAATCAGCAAACATAAGCCTTCAGCCAATGCAACATGACAAAAAGAAAAATGGTAGTTGTGGACCTGGTTATCTCATTCACTTACTAGGGAGCAAGAAGTAGACATACAGATAGAGTAAAGAGAAGAGTTCTAGCTCTTGTATGTCTACCATTTTTTATGTGTAGCAATTAAGAAAAATAAAGTACTATGTAATCTAACAATGTCTATATTTGGACTGCAGGTTCCAGTCCAAAATAAAATTTTCCCACATAATATGCAAGACAGGTATTTGCTAAGCACCCTCCCTTTCCTTCCAGTGACATCATGCTTGAATGACAGGGTCAAACAGAAACCCACTGTTTCACACATCTCCCCACAGCATTTGCCACTCCTGGCTGCCCTTCCCTTGTCCAAGTGTGTGGCCGGGCTAGAAAGGACGAAGCAGAGAGGGTGGTGATGTATTTGTGGGGGCTTGACAGTGTGCTCTTTGGGAGAGAATAGTTCTGATTGCAGTGGTTGCTCGTTTTTGTGCTGTCAGTACTTTCACGGAGTTCTCTTCAGTCGACCCACACAATGTCACTGAATTCAGAGCTTGTAGGAGAAGGGCAGTAGCAGATTATTATACTATGTTTCTACCGTGTAGATAAAGCAGATATAAGTAGTTTCGAGATGGAGCACAGGTAATATTAAAGTGTAGTAAAAGAATAAAGAACTGGTGAGTTTTGAGTATTTATTAACTGTGTTTTTAATCTAATTTATTAAATGGTAAATTTATATAATTTCTTTTTATAACTTTAGCTTTATAAATCTATTTTTCTATAATGTTTAATCTGCTGTTAATCCTATATAACATATTGTTTATCCCTGGAAGTTTGACTTTTTAAAGATTTGTTTATTTTTTTTATATTATGATCTTTTATTATGATCTCTTTAACATGTACATGCTTTCATACTCTATATTTTTGAACATGTGTGGTATATTTGTAATCGTTTTAATGACCTTGTCTGCTAATTCTACCACTTGTGTGGTTTTTGTGTCTCTTTCTATTGATTTATTTTATACTTTTCTTTCTTTCTTACATGCTCAGTAAATTATTATAGGATGCCAGGTTTTTATATGTTACTGTATTAGGTGTTGAATATTTTGTAATTACTTGAAATATTCCTGAAATTTATGTTGGGATGCAGTTAAGTTACTTGGAAACAGTTTTCTTCTTTCTATTGTTGCTTTTAAACTTTGATAAGTGGATTTTATGCAAGGGCTGATTTTCCCCAGTAGTGAGACCATAATCTTCTGGATGTTCTCCTTGATTTTCCAAGCATTACCAAGGACTTCTCCTCTGGATGGCAGGGAATATGAGCTACTCCTGGTGTGTTTAATCTCTAAGGCTTTTGCACCTATTCCTTTCTTTTGATTCTTCCCTTAGCCTCAGGTAATTCCCTTATATTAATGCAGTTATCAGTCCTTGGGGTGGAGGAGGTGTGTGGAACTCAAAATGAAACCTTTGCAAAGTTCTGGAGCTTTCTCTGTAGTTCTCTTGACTCTGGTATACTTTTTGCAAATTCCATCCATTTATGGGCTCCTCAAATTTTCAACTCTGTCTTCTGTATTCATGGAGACCATCAGGGCTCTGTTTGGGTTCCATATCCTTTTGCCATGAATGGGATACTTTCTTTAGGCAGTAAGGTGGAGCAACTGTAAATCACCTCTTTGTTTCCTCTTTTGCAAAGACCTCAGTCCTGTACTTCCAAGGATCCACTGTCTGAAATCCCCTGATTTATACATTTAGTGTAGTTTTTGAGTTTTTTATGTGAGAAGATAAATCTGGCCTTTGTTATTTTATCATAACTGGAACATACATGATCTTTAGGCCATGATGAAGTTACCCACATTCAAGCTGGTTATTGTTACTGTCAAATTTATGTAGTTGTACCATTTGAAAAATACTTAATGGTCACTTACGAATCTTCTGGAACATGCTGCACAATCTATTGCTAATTTCCTATGAACAGTCTACCAATTTGATCATTTTGTATAGAATACAGATAACATACTATTTTGAGGTATAACTCTGACTCAGCTCCACATGAGAGAAGGACTTGAAGAACATGGAGGTGGAGGCTTGAAGCTGCTCTTTGTGGCTCTCAAGGAAGGATAAAGGGGAGGAGGACACGAGCCATCAGGAGTCCAGTAAGTCTGTGGTGATGGAGGTAGCAGTATCACCTGGTGCGTCTTAGGCAAGTGAACACAAGAACCAAGAGGTTAGCGTGATTCTTGCCCTTGTTGGTTGTGTCCAGAGACTGCTCTGTTTCCAGCACTTGCAGCAGGTTTGCAAGTGGGATGTGGACAGAGTGCACTCCCTCAGCTTCATCTGTGCACCCAGTGCTATTGGTTTTATAGGAATAGAAGCCTAGGAACACTAGTTCAAATTAAAATGGGGTGTATAGAGCAAGAGAATATAAAGGATACAACAGTTAGAAATATATATAGACCCATACGAATTGATTGGTCATAGGGGAAAAAGGAGGACACTACTTTCTTTAACTTCCCCTATAGCCTCATATTTTCCTATCCCTGCTTTTCTCCGTAACTCCATCCTATGCTTCTTTCCCTGGAAACTGTCCTCCTTTGCGTGTAGTCATCGGGTCACCACACAATAATACCTTTTGTCCTTGGTCTTCAGGATCTATATAGTTAATTAGCTCAATATTTCAGAGAGAAGAATTTGAGCCCCCTAACTCAGGCTAGGTGTCTATCTGATGCTACTGTGGTCAAGAAAAGAGAAGACTCACTTCGTACAAGTATAGACACCCATGAGCATTCATGACAAGGAGAATAGAGCTAGACATGTTCTTCTATGACCTACCATAGTCAGTGCAGTTGACAGTTGACGCTTGAATAATGTGGAGGTTAGGGGTGATGACCTCCATGTAATTGAAAATCTGTGTAAAACTTTGGATTCCCCTTGAACTTAACTACAGTCATCTCTTGGTATCTGTAGGGAATTGGTTCCAGGATGCCTGCAAATACAAATATCAATGGATGCTCAAGTCCCTTGTATAAAATGGTATATGATAATGCATACAGCCAGCCCTCCCCATCCACAGATTCCCAACCATGGATCTAAACTACTGTTTTCTGTCCACAGTAGGTTGAGTCTGCAGATACAAAACCCAGGCACACAGGTACAAAAATATACAGTGGACGACCAACTGTATGTTTATTAAGAAAAAAAAATCCATGGATAAGCAGATCCACACATTTCAAATCCATGTTATTCAAGGGCCAGCTGTATTTAGAGTACCAGGAAGCACAGGTAGAGTTAATAACAGGAAAAGAGGGAAATGTGAACCCAACTTTGTCTTCTATAGAGTTCTGACTTTAAATTGATGCTAATAGACCACTGTTATCTTCATCAGCTCTTTGGTATGACTAAACGAATGAAAATGTCATCTCTCCGACTGCCCTCAAGTCCCATGAGGGGATCTTGTTCATTTTTCAAAAGATAGATCCTGTGGATAACCCAAGTAGGAAGACATATGATTTTAGAAAAGAATCTGCTCCTGAGATGTTCTCCCAGAGCGACTTCCACTCTAGTGTTGACTCTGTGAGCCCAGGAATGCACCAGCTACAGACTTACTGTAGTTGGAGTCAATGCTAGGTTGCTTGAATGCAGGTTGCAGCCCCCTGAAGTGCGCATGAAGACACAAACCTGAAGTGTTGAAGGAATGTATTAATAGATGCAGTTTTTCCTTGCACAGCATATAGCTTCCCCTCAGGTCACTGTTATAACTCTCTCCACCATCTAGCCAGAGATCCTATCTACTATGCATGTATTTTCTTTTTGGTCCATTAGAAGAGCCCTAATACTTCCTAAAAATTTTGTTTCAGTTTTGAAAGCTAAGTCCTATGAGCCACAGTACCTGCTAGGTCCAGGAGATAATTCTGCCCTAATCAAGTCACTATAAAATATGAAAGAAGTCCTAAATTATTTTACCATTAGGGATTAATCTTCCTAAACTACTGTCAATTCTATTTTTAAAAAGTATGGAATGTTCACTTAAAAGTCATTAAATCTAAGTGAATTTGCCTACAATAATGACCTACTGCCCCTGAGGAAAACACTTTGTGTGCCCACAATTACCATCTCTCTGTGTCCCCTCTTTTCAGCTGTTTGTTCTCTAACAAAGTCCTACAAAGAGGTGATGAGACTGTCTGTGCTTTGCAATTCAAGCTGTTTTTAGACTGGAGAGAAATTCCCCAGGACTGCCTCTCTCTCTCTTTCCTGACCCCTTCACCCTTGCTTTCATCAAAGCCAAGTTCCTGGCTCAAGCGAAGGGAAGGTTGTAGTTATTTTCCTTGGCAAGGGAACTCTCTTTTGTGGCTTTGATTTGAACTTCAGCTCTTCTGAGTGCAGGGGTCACATGTGAATTTGTTATGCTTCTTGGCAAATGTTTCAGAATAAATGAATCTGATGAAATTCTCATGAAGTATTTGTATTTTAGTGTTTCCCTAGTACACAATAAATTGTAATTTATGAGGCGTAATTGAAGAAAATTCTGAAGGAAGTTGTGTATAAGATTAGAGGGATTATTAAATCAACTTTATTGTGTTTTCAAAACTTAAAAAATGGTTTACAGCTATAATAAATTGCTTGAGAGCGCTATCAACCTGTAAATTTTAATAATTTAATAAACATTCTGCAGTCAAGTTGGGCTCATGGCCAAATCCCAGGGCTGATTTTGTGTCGAGTATAGTAATGTGTTTTAGTTTACCTGGCTGATAAAAGAATGAGCTGCTGTTAAGCATGATACAGAGCAACCGGTCATTATTTTTAATGAACTGAAACTGGGAGCTCAAGTTTGAAGTCAGAAGGGGCTGCTAGATTTCTGTGCTCCTCAGCATCTGTTACACTGGTCGCTGTTGCTATTGAGCATCTTCAGAGTAACAGGCTCGTTTCATTCTCTCTCACCCTGTCACCTTGAAAATCAGTTCTGAAGATAATCAGTGACTCACCTCCTATTAGCGAGCTATTACCTGCATTTAAAAATATTTTTAAAGTAATAAACTCAAAATATTTGTAATAATTTGCAGATAGAGAGGTCCCACTAAACATTGGCTGATTAAAATAAATCAAATCTATATCAATTTAATCAAGCACATAAAATGTGTAATATTCTTTGTGTCTCTTGTGAAAATCAGTAGTCAAATTCAAATAACTCGCTAATAGGAGTGGGGTCTGTGTAGAGTCTGTGTTGACTTCAGATGTGGGCCTTAATAAATGTGCTCATTAGCCGAGATTGTATAAAACAGTATTCACATGTCTGTCTAGATACACCTGTGTGTAGATTTGAACCAAATTCATTAGTGTGTAGTTAAATATTATTTTGCTCTTTGTTTCTTTGCTCAAGTGAATTAAACCTATCTTAAAACTGAAGTGGCTGCTTTTATTAGACCTTGCATCCCATTGTTCTTCATCTGACTTTTATGATAATAAAATGATCACCAGCATTCCCAAGGATAGTTACATAACACATAACACTTGAGCTATTGACTGTAGGCTACACATTCTGTGTGTAGCTTTTAAAAAGCAGTGTTGTGACCATGATAAAAAATGTGTGATGAATATTAACAATTCAGGAGTCTTTTCCTCTGATTATTTAATTTTCACTTTCTCATTTTACTGATGTGACTGAAAAAAATATTGTACCTGATGATTTCTACCACCAAAAGAATGTCACTTTGTAACTAGATGTGTATATGTATTTATTCATCCATGCAAGACAGGCACATGCTAATATATGCACTTGCCATGCCTACATTTTCACTTAATGAAGAGCTTAATAACAATCAGCATTCATAGCCCCTGCATAGTCGGATAAATTAGTTAATGCACAATAAGCAGCTCTTATGTATAATGCAAAAGATTAGTCTTACATTTGCATAATGTGCTACAAATGGCCCACTGTTTCGAGCAGTAGAAGCTCCCCCATTAAATGCGAGTTGAAAGCTGAATGACGTCAATGAAGTAATTATGCTTCATTTGGCATATCTCATTCATTCTCTGGAGTTCAAGACCCTATCTGAGCTCTGTTGACAGCACTGCTGAAAGGCATTGGTAATGGTTCAAAGCAAAGCAGTGGGACTCTGGAAAGTAGCCTAGTGTGCTCAAGGCTCCACTGCATGACTGGGTCCCCAGCAGTAACTCATTTTACAGTCTGGCTAATGTACATGTTTATGTATAAACGTATGAAACTAGGAACTTGTTAGTTTATAATGAGAGTAAAGGAATTTCTAGGCCAGTAAAGTACAGTGACTTCCAGATTTACCAGAATTCACTAGAAAACAAAGATTGCCAATGAAGGCATTTCTGTCCAACTCAGGGATGTATGAGCATCCTACTTCTGCTCATAGGGTACACAGTTTCCACTGACAATGTTGCTTTCCTTCGCCTCTCTTCATTCTCAGAGCCTATTTGCGTGTTTCTGTGTTGGTGAAAATTAAAGGGCATTCTTTGAAAATTAATCTAGTTCAAAACATACACACACACACACACACATTTTACTAATGTGAAAATTGAGATCCAAAGAAGTTTTCACAATTTACGTAAAACTCAGTTCCACTGGGTTTAGAATACAAGTCTCATGACACTTATTCTTATGATCAGTGTTTTCCTGTTTTATGTAAGTGTGTATAAAAAAGGTTTCTTTTCACATTTGTTTACTGTCTCAAGGACAGGGAGACAAATTATTTTATGTTTGTCATGGTCAGCCAAGAAATATTTTTGCAAAGCTTCATATTAAAACCATAAAAACGGGGGCTGTGAAACTGCCTCTGAAAGATGATGCATTGGCGCTCTCAGGGGCTCCCTGATTGCTCGGAGCCGGCAGAGCTAGCCTTTGTCCAGTGACCCTTTTGCAGCAACAGCATGTGGACAAACATGGGAAATTATGACTTGCTTCTGAAAATGGCTTTTTAAAAAATTGAAGCCCTTTTTTTCAGATTAATTAAATCTTCTTTATTAAATAGGGAAATATAATTTTGTTTGCTGGAAAATGTATTTGTTTTGAAATCATGTGCCCCTCATTATATCATTCATTATATTCCACAGTAGTGACTTTAAAAACAGTCAGTGGGCTGTCTGGCAGAGGAACAATCTCATCATTTTCTACAGTTAACCTCACCTATTTGTGTGCTTATGGGCCTCTTTCTATGAGATAATTCTATCTTGGCAAGATTAAATGTGCAACTTTGTAAAAGTAGACTAAAATACTGTCATAAGATCTATGATTTGGTGCCCTTCTTAGGTAAGTAATAGCCAAAAAACCACCAAAATTATTAAGATACAGATGAACATATTTATATTCATAAGTCTACAAAAAGTAAAGATTTTGATATCTCTAGTCAAAGGAGAAATCACAGAAAGAAAAAAGAAAGTCTTAAATACTTCTTATAATTATGAGAAGAAATTAAAGAAGCATTTAAGCAGAAACCATTACATGTAGTTTGATGATTTTATTCATTTACATATTTTTATTTATTGAGGTCAACTTAAATCAGATCACTCATTCCTCACCTTTAACTAAACAAGAAAACAGGTAATAGACAAATAGCTTATCTAAAACATTTACAATTGCAAAGCTAATTTAAACAGGTTTGAATTGCTGCAGAGTCAATTCTAGAACATTATCCCTTAGTACATAGTACCAATATCACTAAGTAAAAATGAGATATTATTAAACAGAAGTATATCTCCAAATGACCAGTTTGAAAATAATTTTTGATTGGCTACATACACAGCTGTAGCTTTGGTTACTTTAATATGTAGTTCGATTATCATTTTGGCCACTAGTGGTTTGTGTGTTCATGTGTGTGTGTGGAGGGGAGCGCTATTTTCCGTGAGCCTCTTCCGTTCAATAGGTTCAGATGATATCAATTGCTAAATCCCAACAATAAGAGAAGTAAATGCTGGAGCAGCAGCAGCAAGGCAGCCATAGTCCTACTCACACACTGAGGTTCTGGGGTGCTCAGTCTTCTGAACTGTCTCTATGTAAAGATTAAGAGGTAAGAGCCCCATCCACCAAATGCAAAGGAAATACCTCCAGAACAGCTCAGTTTCAACAGTCATCTCCCAAATTCAAGGGCATAAAGGGATTAGTACCTGTTTCTTGAATAAAATTATTTCTAAAGTTTGATATATAACGTTCACAATGCAGGTTGATTTCAATTACGGGTATACGTTTATACCATATCCATGTTGGGAACAGAGGATTTTTTATTAGGCACAAGTAAATGGTCTTTGTAACCATTGCTACGACAGTCGGTGTTATATCTTAATTAGTAGTATTATTTCTAGTTCAACTAAAATAGCTAAAGGGTCCTCTTGGGATCTATTCCGTGGTATGATTTTGTTTAATCTTATTATTAATGATTATAAATCTTTACTTTGTTGGAGTATCATTTTATGCCAAAGATTCCATTATTTAAACAAATAATTATGCCATATTACAATTTCTTTTAGAACATGACAATAACAAATCATAGTTATAGCTTACTCAAAGTAAATTAGGCCTAAAACACTAATAAAATTAATTGCAAGATGTTTGATTGGAAACCAGAGCTGGTTAAATCAGGAGCTCTTTCTTATGGTCTTTGATAATGCAATACTCTGTGGAATAAAGAGACCAGCATAAAATATCTCAGCAGTTGTTATCAAACAAAGAGTAATTGAAACTTGGTTGCTAGGAGACATTATTTCTCATTGTTGACAATCCTGATTTTCTTTGATTACTGGCATTATTGTTGTTCATTACACAAACTGAATGTTTTTACATAACATTGAAGAAACATATTTTGGAACCCAATTGTTGTGTGAATACCACCATGTGCTACCAAAGAAATGTTTATTCACAGGTTCAGCAGGTTAACTATCTCTGGTGTTTGTTCAGAAGGCTTAATACACATTTTTTCACTTCTCGTAAGGTGTAAAATTTAAGTTTACATCTAAGTTTTCACAGGAAAAAATTTGTATATTCCATCAAATTAAGATTTTCCTAAGAATAGAAAAATAGGTTATCTATGTAAATTTAACTTTATAATTGTAGTTCTTTCTATTTTCAAGATAATTTCATTTACATGAGAGAAAACAATTATTTAAAATAGAAGAAAATATTTATTTTGACTGAGGTGAGGATATAAACATCTTGGGTTAGAAAGCAAGAAGTTTTAGAATGACTTTAGCAAAATGAGCAATTTGATATTTAGTTGTCTCTGGTAAAGAATAATTCTAGTATTTTTATTCACAGTGCAAGAGTTAGCACAAAGCTTCAAGCAGGTTGACATTTATGCAAGATATAGCTCAATTTTTATTCCAAATAGAATGCTAATTACTTGTATACTGTCTAATCTTGGGTGTTCTCACCATTTGTCAATATTTCCTTTCTTTTTTTCTTTTTTTTTTTTTTTTGCCTGATTACCAATTCTGATTCAGCTTGCAGTTCTTTGTGTTTGTTTGTTTCTTACTTTTTTTTTTTTGCTTACCAGAATTCCTTAAAAATCATTCTATGTTTATGGCTTGTCTCATCTTCAAACACGGCATCTTGACTTCCTCAGATACTCTGATACTGATACTGCTCTAATGCGCACAGATGGCTGCTAAGTGTCCAGAGCAAGGATTTTTCTTAGTCCTCATTCTGGACTTCATGTTACTCTTAGAGACTTTTTCTTCCTTTAGCTCTGTTTTGTTAAACTTTCTTTAAAATTACTATCCTGGATATCATCTCAGATCTTTAAATATTGCTCACATGCCTTTTTCCTTAAGCTGCTCTTTTGGTTTTTTCATTCTAAAGTCACTTATTCCCATCATGAAAGTTAGTATCGACCCACTTCTTACATTTTCTCCACTAAATACTGCATCCCATCCAACAAACTCAGCTGTCATTTCTGTACAGATCTCTAAGTAAAATTATATATGAAATCCCAACTTTCTCCAAAATTCAATTCTACATATTCAACGGCACCTAAGCAATATTTGTATGGATGCCTTAGTGGCATCTTAAAATAATCACATCTCATAGTTCCTACTGTCATCTTTCTATGAAAATTTTATTTTTTCTTATTATTTCAAGTTATACTAAGGTATTATTATTTTCTACTATTTTTCTTATTTTTCTCATCAAATAAATTGCTTAATCCTTTAGGTTTTTGTCCTGTTCGCTTTGCCATCTCAGTTCAGTTTTCCATTGGCTCTTCTCAGGATTACTGAAGCCCCCAAATGACCTAAGTCATCATTTATAAGTTTTATAATTTAGACAAAATTCTAATCATACTATTCATGTGATTAAAAATATTAGTAGTTCCCTAAGGCAACTCAGTGTTCCCTCTACTCTTATGTCTCAATTGTCCTTCCTGACTTGAGTTACTACAGCATTTTGCATCTCTTTTTGAGAACATTTAAATGCTGAATTACAGTATAGGTTCTTCAAATTCATATCTTTTCCCACTTGCAGTATTATATAATTTATTTGAAGGCAGGGTTTATATTTGATTCATCTTTGTATCTTCTACAATCTCTTGGTCACATTTAATACACATGTGTAAATAAATGAAAAAAATAAGTTTTGTTTAGAAATATAAATAAAGATTAGTTTTCACTATAAAATATACATAGTCTTAAATAATGCACCTTTTCAATATATTTTTCTTCCCATCTTACTTTTGGAGATAAGGTTCTTTTTTATTGATGGAGACCCAGACTATTTCGAAAACAGATTCTAAACTTTTGCAAACAAAAGCGTTCTTGACTTACAGGGTAGGGCAAAACTGCATTTTCCATACAGTTTGAATGGAAAATAATACGATAATTAACAACACAACAATAAACTCTTGTTTTGCATGCTTACAACTGTAAAGCTACTTGTGGCCCACCTAGTGTATTGGCATATACTTAATTGCATGACTTTACATAGTACAGAAAAGGAAAGGGGAAGTGTAATGTTGTAATGTTGTAAGCATCTTACATAATACCTGAATTAGTATAATATTACTGAAAAGTATATACTGTGATAAATTAAAGATGCATATTATAAACCTTTGAGCAACAACTTATTGAATAAAATAGAGATAAACAATAATATTGAAAAAGCATGAATGGACCTACAGAACATTATGCTAAGTGAAACAAGCAGTCATAGAAAGTGTCCTTCAATAGAGGATTAGGTAAAGAAGATGTGGTACATATGCACACGGAATACTACTCAGCCATAGAGTTTGTATTCAGTTTGTAAGAAGCTGCAAACTGTCTTCCGTAGTGACTGCAGCAGTTCATATTCTCACTAACAATGAATGAGAGTTCCTCTTCTGCACACTGAGTGTTGCAAGCATTCTGTGCTCTTAGTACTCTGCCTTTTGGCCTTTCTAATGGGTGTGTAGTGGTACTTATTTTTGTTTTACCTTGCATTTCCCCGCAGACACAGGACATTTAGAAACTTTTCATATGCTTTTCTGGCACCTGTACATTGTTTTCAGTGAGGTATCTGTTAAGCTCTTTGATCCATTTTTTAACCGGGTTGTTCATTTTCTTATTGTTGACTCTTAAGAGTTCTTTGTATATTTTGGTTAACCACCTTTAATGAGAAATAGCTCTTGAAAATATTTCCCCCTAGTCTATGGGTTGTCTTTTCATTTTCTTGACAGGGTCATTTGCAGTGCAGAATTTTTAATATTAATGAGATTCAGTTTATTGATTATTTCTTCATGGATTATACCTTTGGTATAATTTTTCTTAAACAAGCATTGCCAAACCCAAGGTCATTTACATTTTCCCTTATATTATCCTCTAGAAGTTTATAGTTTTGCATTTTATATTTTGGTCTGTGATCCATTTTGAGTTCACTTTTGAGAGGGGTATAAAGTCTGTCTAGAATTATTATTTTTTAATTGGATGTCTTGTTTTTCCAGCATCATTTGTTGAAAAGACTGCCTTTGTTCCATTGTATTTCCTTAAATTGTATTTTTAAATAAGTGAGGTTATTTTTTTTCTTTTTGCACTCTGCCAATCATTATTGCAAAAAAAAATTATTAGCTAGTGCTCTTACTCCTCAGTGAATAGATGCCTTCAGCGTGAGGTCAAAGATGACTAGTTCCCCAGCTGTCAATACTCAGGCAGATAAATGATCTTCTCATTTTATTTAATCTTAGTAGCCATTTCCTTTTCCTCAACCCCAGCACTACTTAGAGAAACTAAATGCGTCCACTGTCATCAGTTCTTAGTATAAGTGTAATATGACATGAATCAAAGACACTTCAGGCCAAAGTAGAGACTGGTAATTTATTACTGAAGAACAGAGGCTTTTCTGAAATTTCCTTTAGTTCAAGCAGATCACGATGAATTAACTAAGCAGGAAGGCACAGGTGCTCTCATTACATTTACAGTCACTGGTACAGAGGAAAGTAGTTTTAAAAAGGAATGCAGCTGTGTGGACACCTGTAATGGCAGCCGTGCACTCCCAAGTACGATGCATTGAAGGAAGTGGGCCAGCAACGCCTCAAGTGCTTCCATCAGCTCTGGTTGCAAGTGTCCCGGTGAGTGATTTCTCACCAGTGTGGGGAAGTGTGTTCCTAAAATGATAGGTGATCTTTGGAAACCCCTATTTGTCAGGGAGGTCATGGTGGCCCTTGGGGCAATCTCCCATGAAACAAAAGTCATCCCTTGTCAATATCTTCTACCCACTTCTTTGTCCCCTTTCTAAAAACTAAACTTAAAAGTGAGCTTCATTTCTCTAGGCCAGTTTTGGTAATACTATATATGTCAAACTTAATGATAATGGCCTTTACAGAGAAATAATGCTTTAGTAAAATGCAATTTTGCACTGGGCATATTTTTTTTCTAGAAAGAACACATCATTTCAGTCTGCAACAGCAGAAAAATTCCCTTTTGTAGTTCTAAAATTTCTCTTTTATATCCATCTTTCTGAATTCTTATCCATTTCTTCCCCTATCATTATCTTTTCTCACAGTAATAGGAAAGTTGTAATAATTTCTAAGCGCTTGGGAAATTTGCAGTAAGTCTGGTGAGGAGTTTTCCCTTCCCTTCCCTTCCCTTCCCTTCCCTTCCCTTCCCTTCCCTTCCCTTCCCTTCCCTTCCCTTCCTTTTCCTTCTTAATATCTCTCTCCTTCCTAAATGTCTCTCTCCTTCCCTTTCTTTTTTCCCTTTCCTGTCTTTCTTTTCTACTACATTTCTTTCTCTTTTTATTTATTTTCAGATTGGTCCATAACTGATCTGTAGCAGCTTACCATTAGACTACATTAAATAAAATAATGTAAAATATGTCACAATTTTAAAAAACAGTACTAAGAAAAATAAATAAAAATTCATAAAAATTAGAGGAATTATTATAGTTAAGTAGGGTAAATGGGTATATGCTATTATTCTACTTGAAACTTATTTTCTCAAATCATATTGGCTAAGGAGTCTTGATGGACTTATGGCAGAACAAATGACTGATCAATTTAGCTTTGTATTTTTTCTCTTTGGTACACAGTTATTTTAATTGGGAAAGACACTGAAACTTGTATTATGATTTTTCCATATTGGTGATATGATGCTACTGAGACAGTAATTGTAGTGAGTGTATAGGCTGCTAATTTTTCTCTATTCAGTGAAGATAGATTATGACTCTGACTGTAGCCAACCACCTCATAAGTTTGAAATGGGAGAAGATAGGATGTTGGATCTATACAGGAGCTTAAGGTCCAACTCACCTGACAATGGCTTTGCTATTGGGTAAAGGAAAGGAATCTAAGTCAGATAAATCTGGCCATCTGTCTGCACTAGTGAGGAAGGAAAAAAAAAAACATAGAACCTGTGATGACTGATGTCTTTAGATATATGGGAGAGTAGGCTTTCAAATGTCTAATTACATTTCTAAAGCACAGTAACTGCAGCCTTCCTCCTGCCACTGCTACATACACAACAAAGACTTTTTAAAATATAGAACTTTTCACTGAAATGATATTTTCAGTAATAGGAATTTACTTGTAATAACAAAAGCATGTATTTACTCCCCAAATTTATAAAAAATCCCTAAGAGCTAAAAACATATGTGGCATTATAGGTGAGTGTGACACATCTTTATGGTCCATTTGCAGATAGGTTCACCTGCAACACAAACATCCATTATGCAAGCATATTAAACTATCCCATAAAATGTGTGACATGTGGATGTATGGCATGCTATGTAATGAATATAAAAGGTATGCCAATTGTGTGTCAAAGGCCATTTAGTGGATAACTATATAATCAGTGTGAATAACATTTAGTAAAGGACTATTTGCTTTATTACTGGGCTAACATAGCCTGTGGGAAGAGCAGAGTGTCACAAAAGACATATGTGCCTGTGAAATTTGTGTTCCTGTCTTCGGGATAACCATATTTCTGTAATGGTCACACAAGTGAAATTCAGTTTATAATATATATTGAAAGGCGATATCTCAAGAGAATTTCAAATAACTAGTGGATGTACATAAGACTGATAGCCCCCTGCCTTTTTCAGTAATGGAGTACTTATATATGAAAGCAACTTAAATGTCTGACATTTTATTTTGTGAAATATATGCTAGAATAGAGATGTGGCAGAATTGGCTATCAATCATTGTAATTTATTCCAAAGGCAAGTGACTTTATCTATCAAGATGTTCTAATGGATACCTCTGTTGTCCCCTCTTGAGCTTCTGATTTCAGCCAAAGCTATGATGGACCCTTCAGTGGTCTGACAGAGTTCCATCAAACATCCACCATCTGGTTTCTGACCAGGTCCTTCTCTGTAGCTGCAGGAGTGTGCAAAGCACAGCTTTGAGGTGTAAAGGAGTTAGTGCCTCCATAACAACCCTCCACCAGTGGAGAGGTCAGTTGAGGACAAATTCTCTAGCCTCCTGCACATTAGGCTGACGGTGGAAAGCACTTGGTTCACTTCCTGGGTAGAGCCGCTGGAACGCTCATGGAGGCCTTCCCTCCTTTCTGTACTCTTCCCCTTCCCTTATTACTGCATCCAGCATTTACTGCCTTAGGCTTTGCATTCTGGAGAACCCAATGAAGACAGTTACCAAAAATGAGGTTTTCTTCCTTTACATGTGCAGTGAGAAACTGTGAGATTTAATTGTATTTGTTTATAGTGTGGAGATAATTTTGGGTGTTAGGAAACTTGCTATGGTCCTTGTGGTTTTTTCTGACTGTTGGCATTACTTTATGAGGGGTACCATTTTTTTTAGCTATAATATCAAAGAAATAGACTTTAGAGAAGTGTGGGCACTAATGTAACCCATGATATACAGTTTAATCTGCTCATATTTACTGCACAGTATTTGATGATTTTGTTGTTAAGATGTAAAACATACCTTCACCAGGGAATGGACATCTGAATCATCAGTACAGTTCATATTAGTTGCTTTGTTTGTTATTTAATCAAAATATACATGCTGAACCTGGCAAAAAAATTATATGAAAAAACCATGATGAAAGAGAACAATCACTGTCCTGACACTTCCCAGATCTAGTTGATTTTCCTTAAGCACTCAGTCATTTTTGTTAGTAATGCTTCATGTTATTTCCATTATTTAAAATAAAATGTAACATGTAATTTCTAGGTTTTTTTAAAAAGTGACTTTGTATAATAGAATGGGGGAATTTTATCCCTTTAATGTACACTTCATCTACACCCAGCCTATTTTTGATGATCCCATTTGTACCTGTATATATTATGTACCTCTAACTCTTGACCTGCCAATTCTGGTACTATTCTATTACTGTCCACACTGTAACTTGATTATATTCCTCTCCCTGTACCTCCTGTTCCCACTATGGGTCTTTTATGTTCTATATTATTAAATTTGTATTATTTACATTCTAATTGGTAATCATAATTATGTCTCATGTGTTTTGGCTATATATTCTAAACCCTGAAAAAGCAAACAGTATTTACATTATTATATCAATGTAAGTTTTTCATGGAATACACAAGCAGCGTGCCAGGATTCTGTTTTCTTCTCCATAAGTTCAAAGTCATGGCCTTACTTCCTACAGAATTTCCTGTTAACCAAATCTCAAGTCAGCAAAAATATCTCTGTGAGGAAGAGGAGGCTTGCAGACTTGACTGGGCCCATCATTCCCAAGTGCCAGAGTGAAGTCTAGTGTGTGGTGGCGATGACCATGCCTGTGAACTGGACATGTTCTACTGATAGTCTGTGCTGTGCAGTGGAAACCAGAAGGCAATATACTGGCACAAAACCCTTCTGTGGTTTATTTCTTTATGCACTAAGGTTTTAGGTTAACTAGTGGTTAGAGTTGAAAACTTTATAAACTATGGTTAATATGAAGTTTTTCTTTAGTCACAGTTCAGTCTGGTTATTACTTAAAAACTAAGAAGCCCTTAACTGGCAGATCTTACTGAAGATGACTTATAGCAGCAGTAACTTAAGCCCAAGAGCCTGGTTTTGGCAGCCTTGCTATGTGCTGTTTCAGGTGTATTGAAAATACATTAACACATGAGCAAACCACAATCCTCTGCATGGTTTAGAAGCATTATAAAGTACTTTATTACAAATTTGATCTTAGTGATTATAGCAAACAGAACAGGTTCTTTATTAACCTTCCTTTAAAATTTAAAAACCTCAAGATTAAAGTTGCAAAATTGATCTGGGATCAAAAACACATTTTTTTCCCCTCAAGAAAGACAGACTAAAGCCACAGAGCTCTGCCAGGAATCAAAGAACATGAGATTCCTTTTGCTGGCTAAAGGAAATGACAGAAAAGCCAACGGTAAAATTCCAAGTTTCAAAACCATCCTTTCTTTACCAGTCCCAGGCAACAATAGTGCCTTGAGTGTTATCTATGGTATCTGGGATTTATTAACAATTAAATACCAGAGTCAGAGTTTTTTCCTTATCAAATGCCAGCCTTATGATGGATGGGAAAACCTATGGCCAAGTACTTGAAAACACCTTTCTACAGTGCATGTGGGCTAATAGCTTATGTGAGGTCATACATCAGAGGGATAAATTTCTAGTCCACAGTGGCTATGCTGACAGACTTCAATGACCTGTGGCAGCATTCATTAGACAAGTCACAGCTAATCTCATGCCTGTAAAAATTAAGCCTCTGAAGGACAATAGTGAAGACCCAGATACTAAAGAATTAGGAAACCTGGCTAAACCATCCCAAGATTATTTTGAAAATGTAATTTGGGTATTTCTGTCGCATCCCTTTTTAACATCAGGAAAGGAAGAAAGGAAGGGCGGAAGGAAGGGAGGAAGGAAGGGGAAGGAAGGAAGGAAGGAAGGAAGGAAGGAAGGAAGGAAGGGAGGGAGGGAGGGAGGGAGGGAACATTGGATTTTCCACTTCTTTTTTTAATATTCTGTTTCTCTGTAAGTCAGGTTTGTGTGTCTGTGTACACTGAGCAGTATTTTGGGTACATTTATTCATAACTGTTATAACTTACTATTTTATGCTTTTTATTACTCTAAAGTGGCCCCCTTTGACTCTGATAATATTTCTGTTTTATGTTCTATTTTTGTATGTTATTCACACAGCCATTTCACCTATCTGTGTTATGTTTGCATATTATATATTTTTTCATTCTTTTACTTTCAATGAATTTGTGTATTTGAATTTAATGTGTGTCTCCTATATGCAGTACAGTTTAATTTTAATTTGATTCTGTCTGTCAGTCTCTGATTTTTGGTTGGAGCTTTTAATATATTTATATTTCATGCAATTAATGACATGTTTGAATTTGTGTCTGCCATTTTACTATTTATTTCAATGTGCTTATATTCTTTTTGTTCCCCTATTTCTCCTTTCCTGCCTTCTTTTGTGGTAAATAGTGTACTATTTTAGTCCCTGGCTTTTAACAATGTTTTTGAGTTATATTTTTATTGATTTTCCTAGGAATTATAAGATGTAACTTTAATTATAATCTTTTCAGATTAAAATTAACTGTATCTAGTAAAATATACAAACTTTGGTCCAGTATAGCTGTATTTCCTCTACCCTCCATAGTGTTTTTATTGTCACTAGTATATTTTATGTGCTGGAAGTCCCAAACTAAAGATTTATAGTTTTTAATGCAATTGTTTTAAATAGATACATTTATGTAGCATATTATATTTACCTACATGTGTGATTTACATTTTCTGTTGTTCTGTATTTCTTTATGAGGATTAAAGCAACCATCTAATGTCTCTTTTTCCCAGCCAGGGGGACTTCCTTTAATATTCCCAGTAATACAGATCTGTAAGCAACACATTACCTTAGTCATTGTTTATATGGCATGTTCTCTATTTCAGCAGTATTTTTGAAATGCGATTTTGATGGGTATAGAACTCTTGGTTGATAGAATTATTATTTGCACTTTGCATATGTCACCCTGTTGGCTACCAGCCTCCATTGCTTCTAATGAGATGCCAGTTTTGGTGGTTCCCTTATATGTGCTGACATCTTTTCCTCTTCTTGCCTTCAAGTTTTTATTTTTATCTTTGGCTTTCAACAATTTGACTATGATTTATCTAGGTGATCTTTTTTAAAACATATTTGGAGTTAATTAAGCTTTTGGAGATGTAGTTTAATTTTTAATCAAATATGGACATTTTTCAGCATTATTTCTTCAAATATTTTATCTATTTTTCTTTCTCCTCTCCTTCAAGGCTACCATTACATATGGTTAGTAAGCTTGATGGTCTTCCACAGTCTCTGAAGTTTTGTTCATGTCTTTTTATTCTATTTTCTTGCTGTTTTTCAGAGTGAATTCTCTCTAGTAAATCTTTTATTTTAATTATAGTACTTTAAACCCCCAAATTCCTATTTGATTTTTAAAATAATTTCTATCTCTTTATTAATATTTTCAATTTGAGAAGTCATTTTTCTTAAATTCCTTAAATATGATTTCTTTTTTATTGGCATTTACTTTCTATCATAACTTCTTGTGTCTCTTCTGTGCACTTGCCTTTGTATTCAATCAGGAATGAGTAGATACCTAGACTTTTAATGTGCTATATTTACTTCTTTTTATATAACTGTGTGATAGAATCAATTAGCTGGACCAGGACTTTTTAAAACTAATAGTGAACATTCAACAGATAAGGCTGGGACAATTTGGTATCTACATGCAAAAGATGAATTTGGACAATAATTTGTACCATGCAAAAATTAATTTAAAATGGATAATGGACAAAAATGTAAGAGCTAAAACTATAAATCACTTGGAGGAAAACAACAGTAAATCTTTATAAACTTGGAGTAAGGAATGATATCTTAGATATGATACGAAGGCACAAATCCTTACCACTGTTGCTCAGTTGGTTGGTTGTTGTTCTGCAAAATGAAAGGTCACTGGTTCAATTCCTGGTCAGGGCATATACCTAGGTTGTGGGTTTGGTCCCTGGTTAAGACATGTATGAGAAGCAACTGATTGATGTTTTTCTCTCACATCAATGTTTCTTTTCCTCTCTTTCCCCTCCCTTCCTCACTCTCTAAAATATTTAAAAATAAATAAATAAGATATTTAAAAATACAAATTATAAACAATAAAATTTGTAAATTGGACTTCACCAAAATTTAAAGGATCTGTACTTCCAAAGACTACTCAGAAATCGAAAAGAAGTGCCACAGACTGAGAGAAAATATTGCAAAATATATATTGAAAACTATATATTTGATAAGTTACTTAGATTGGAATAAAGAACTTATAACTTAATATGAAAAGATATAACCCCATTTAAAAATAGGCAAAAGATTTGAATAGACATCCCAAAGAAGATATATAGTTGGCCAATAAGGAAGCCCATGAGAAAGTAGTCACATCATTATTCATTAAGGAAATGCAAATCAAAACCACAATGAGATGTCACTTCTTATCACCATAATGGGTTAAATCAAAAAGACAAATAAGAGTTGATGAAGGTATGGAGAAACTGCAACCTTTATACATTGCTGGTAGGTATGTAAAATAGAGCAGCCACTTAAGAAAGCATAACATAGGACATGGATGTTGCCCTTCAGTCACAGAAACAACCCTGTCTCACTGCTTTTCCTGTATCCACTTTCACCTCTTTCAATCTGGGATCAAAGTAATCTTTTTGAAAAGTTCTTTTGATGGTAGTTTTCCCCTTCAGTTTTTAACTTTTCAGTGTTTTCCTTTGATCTGAAGATAATGAACAATATCTTTGACAAGAGTTTAGAAGGACCTGTAAGGTCAGGGGTCTACTTGCTTCTTACCTTATACAACTCTTTCTCTGCCTCTTTCTGCTCTAGCCTCCCTGCCCTTCTTCTAATTCCTCAAACATGCTTCTTTTCAACTCAGCCCTTTGCATCTACTGTGTCCTCTGACTTAAATGACTCTTCTATCTCAATGAAGTAGTTCCTTGACTGTTTTCCTACACCAGCTCAATATTCATTTCTTCAGGAAGCCCTCACTGGATAAGCCTGAATGTTCATTTCACTGTGTCCTTCCCATTTGTTGGGGACTGCCCTGCCTGGTCTCAGGAAGCTGTGACCCCCTGTGACAGGCTGAATGAGAGACCTCCGGATCAGGAGTCACTAAGGAGACAAAACTTTATTCCCCTGGCATGAACACTACCTGTTCTGTGCCTGGCCTTTAAATGCTTGATAAGTTACCAATGACGGGTAAGACTCCTCAAGGGAGGGGCAACCTAAGTCAGGTTCTGATCATGTAAAGGCCTCTGGGAAGAGACTCACGAGACTGTGGAAATGAAGGGGCTGTGGAAAGGAAGGGGTGATCGACATCAACCCCTGCCCCCTCTTAGCCCGAGTCTTTGTACTTAGATGTGAGAAATTCAAGTCTCCTTGCTGCCTCTGTCTCCAGCCCTTCTCAGGGTTTAGCAAACAGCCAAAGGGGGCAGCTCAGACCGGAGACGGCGGACCCCCGAGGTAATCAGGCCTGGGACATAGAATATGCAAGATCCTGTGAGATCTGTTTGCTGGAGGATGTTATTAACTTGGAATTCGAAGGCACAGACAAGAAACCTTTGGAACCTGTAGTCCTTTCATATGATAAAACTCCAATCTCTGCCCAGAATCACAACACAAACTCTGTTAGCATCTTTGTAAGTTATGTGTTCCCTTTGATCCCTTCTGCCAGACTGTGAATCCACAAACTGTGTCTACTTTCTCAATAAAAGCCCACTGGAGTAAAGGAAGGGGCGCTCACCAACTTGGAGAGTGGCCACTCTGTTCTTTACTTCCCTACAGAAAACTGTTTCTGTGCATGATTATTTCTTGTGTTTCGATGAACCATCCGCAGTGTTTCGCATGTACACAGCTGGCCTGGAGAGCTGGGACTGCATGTTTCACCCATTCTTCTCTTTTATCATAGTTTTGACTTTTGGTTTATTTGTGTAGTTTGCTTTTATTATATCTCTCAACCACAAGACAGACTAAGGACCATGTCTTCCCTCTCTGCCCCATTGTGTCCACAATACTGAGATGAGTGCTTACCATATAGTAGGTATTTAATCAATATTTGCTACATAAACAGACCCCTTCATAGCTGTCTCATATGTTATTCAACATGTCTCAGGCTGAACTAATAATCTCTGCCTTTAGGATCATTATGAGTAAGTGCCTATTAGATGATTTTGGCAATTCAGAACGTGCTAAAAAACAGAGAGATTTAATTTTGACATATAGCTCATTTTAAAATTTTTAGCCAAGACATAGAAGGAAGTTTTGGAATATATTTGGCATCAGTGTAACTAACAGGTTTTGTGTGTTTAACAGCTCTTAAATTTTCAGGTCTACACATACAAAGATATTTGTACTAGTCAAATAGGTTAAGTTATGATGAAATAACATATTAACCACAGAATGTCAATGGCCTAACACTAAAATGTTCATTTTTCACTCATGGTGTGTATCTAATGCCGTTTGAAGGGACTCTGCTCCACATAGTTACTAAGGAAGCCAGGCTGACTGAGGTTCTGCCATCTGGAACCTTGTAAGTAGCAGAGGAGGAGACTGTGTAGAGAAATCAGACCTGGTCTTCCATGCTTTGACCTATAAGTGAGAGTCATCAATTCTGCTCGTAGTTCATTGGCTGGCTGTAGTCACATGAATCCCTATAACTGCTTGAAATCTAGGAAATCTTAAAAGAGCACATGAATATCATAAACAGTAAATGTCTCTGCCACAGTATTCACTCTTAAAGTAAATTATTCACTGATTCTTTAAATTTAGATGTTTCAAGTAAATGATAAGCAATGTGTAACCAAACATATGCATGAATTTGTGCACATCTACTCTGTGTATGTGCATGTATAATAGCTCAGACTAATTCTCTACTGGTTGACAATTCTTCCAGAGCAAGGGACTTAAGTCCCTTATATTTTGCCTGACAGATTTTCCAAGGAATGTATCAGAGTAGTCATAATCATCAGTTGTTTGGTATATTGTTAAATTTCCTTGAATTTTCTTATTGTGGCATTCTTCTTTAAAAAAAATATTTTATTTATTTTTAGATGGAGGGGAGGGGAGGGAGAAAGAGGGAGAGAAACATCAATGTGTGATTGCCTCTTGAGTGCCCCATACCAGGGACCTGGCCCACAACCCAGGCATGTGCCCCAACTGGGAATCAAACTGGTGACCCTTTGGTTCACAGGTCCACATTCAATCCACTAAGCTACATCAGTCAGGTATTGAGGCATTCTTAAAAATTCTACAGATTTCAGTGTCTTTGACTGTATTTTGCTTGTTTCTTTGTTTTGTTGTTTAGGTTCCTGTTAAAGGTGAGATCATATGGTATTTATCTTTCACTGCCTGGCTTATTTCACTTAGCATAATGCTTTCCAGTTGCATCCATGATGTTGCAAAGGGTAGGAGCTCCTTTCTTTCTGCTGCATAGAATTCCATTGTGTAAATGTACATAGTTTTTTGATCCATTCATACCAGAGAGAGAAGAGGGAGTTTCAGGAGAAAAGGGGAAGGGTTTAGAGGAACTAAGTTAAAAGACACATGGACAAAAACTAGGGGGGGGGGGTGATAATGGGAGAGAAGTTGGGAAGGAGGAGTGGGTGGGCTGGATTGGGAGTAAAGGAAGAAAGCTGTACTTGAACAATGATTAACATAAAATTTAAAAAAAAAGAAAAAAAATTTGACAGATTTTTTTTGTTTTTGCCTTCTTACTCTTGGATGTTTTACAGTTTTGAGGCTTTACTGCTATCCTGGCCTTTCATTTTATACGAATTTTCATTAAACTTTGTTTATTTTTGTTTTTCATTCTACAACTATTTTGCCAAGAATCATGGGGAGTGGTTAGGCAAAACAAAAATTTGGAGTAACTAGACAATGGTGTGTATTTTCCTATGAGTTATTATTATAGCATGGCTTTGTTACTTTATTTGAGGGAACTTGAACATTTTCTTAACTTATCTGTGAGCCTCAGTTTCCTCTTATGAAAAATGGCATATAATAACTTCCCCAGGTTTTTAGAAATAAGTATCAATAATCATGTAAAATATATTCCAGAAAACTTGGCACAAAATAGACACAAAACAAATATCAGTTTGCTATTATCCGGCTGCTGCCCAGAGATGCTGTGGTGAAGCAGAGGAGGCCTGGGGAACTGGGCTGAAAGTCCTGTGCTGCCATCATACAGATCATGGGTAGAAACAACAAATTACTGAATGCTTCTAAATGTCATTTATTACTCTGAAACTGGAAAATAATGGCTGCCTGACCTTACTGTCATAAATGTTAGTGGAGCACAGGCATGAAAAGTGCTTCTGGAGTCAGACTACAGAAGTTCATAGCCAGGTGTGCTGCTGAGCTGGTTGATTATTTTGTATTTTTAGGTACAGGGCAAAGGCAGGAATGATTCCGTTTGGGGGGGGTCAATCTTGAAGTTCTCCTCTTTTAAATGAGAAACAGAGTGAGTATTTCAACATGCCAAGACTTTATTTTTTTCACCCAAAATAACAATAACAACAACAACAACAATAATAATATAAGAGTCATCAGCTTCTACTCTAGTTTCAGCCCTGTACTTATGAGAAATCTATATGTGCCACCAACCATTTAGGGGTTGGAGACCTAAAGAATTTTGCCTGCAACGTGTCACATACTTTCAAGGAGGAGGGTGTATTGGCCTTTTTGTAACTTCTCCTGGGACACAATGTATAGCAGTGAGAACAACAGATCACTTCATTTTCCTCATTTTGGGCAGGTTTAATAAATAAGCCTTTAATTTTTAATAAGTTTAAATTAAAAACTATCACATTTCTGAACAGAATTTTTTTCCTCTACAGAAAATTTGCAGCTTTAGAAGTATCATTCACAATAAAGAAAATAAAAATTCACCCTTCTAATAAAGATGCAGATCTTAGTGTAACTGTCTTTAAAACAAAAGACAAGTCACAAAGTAATAATTTCATTGGTTTCTTGTGAGAAATGAAGTAGCATCAGTTGTATAATGAGGATAAAGGCCTTTATGGTTAAGAGTCTCCTAAATCATTGGGCAACTTTCTTAATATCTTTAAATCTCAATTTTCTATTTGTAAAATAAGAAATTGATAGCACATTGTTGGAAGTAAATATGATAATGAGAGGAAAACCCTTCTCTGGTGGCTGGCACAACAGTAATAATCACTACATGTTAACTTTTATTAGAAGTAGTTATAGTAAGGAAAATACACAGCCAATACTACCATTTGGTTTATACTAAATTTCTGCAGTAGGCAGTAAGTTTTTAAGTAGCTCAGAAAAGTAATCTCACATTTACAATATTGAGATTATGTGACTATTGAACTAAATAAATATCTACTTAAGATTTCATATTAATGTAAATAAAAAAGGGTTGACTGTATATATTTGTTACCATGAGAACTCATATGTGTGTCATCAAGCATGGCAAGTAATGTTTATTTAAAGGTTATTGATCTTCTGATCACAGTGGCAATATAGATAAACAAGTCTCATCTTGTACAACCACATCAAAATTACAACTAAAGTATAGAAACAACCATCACTCACTTCAGGACCATCAAAAATCAAGTTCAATGGAAGTCTGACAACTACAGAATTAAACAAACCACATCCATCCAGACTGATAGGAGGGGTAGAGACACAGAACAGGCTGGTCCCACATCCATGTGTGGTAGATAAAAATTCAGGAGGGATATCTTAGGAGCCATGAGTCCCAATCCTGTATCAGGACCTCCAGGCCAGGGATCCAGCACCAAAAAGATAAGTCCCTGTAGCTTCTGGCTATAAAAACCAGCAGGGGTTGAATCAATGGAACACGGACCATCAGTAGTCCAACTTGATTGGGACTCTGTGCTTCCTGGACTTACATGTCTATTTCCTTTGTCAAATTAGGGAACTTTTCTTTCATAGTTTTTTCAAAGAGATATCCAATTTCTTGCTCTTTTTTATCTCCTTCTGACACCTCTATGAGGTAAATGTTGGAATGCTTGGATTTGACTGCTTGAAGCAGTCCCATTAACTGCTTACATTATTCTCATTTTTTTGGATTCTTTTTTTCTTCTTGTTCTGATTGGTTGTTTTTGCTTCCTTATGTTCCAAATCATTGATTTGATTTCCAGCTTTATCTACTCAACTGTTGTTTCCCTATAAATTGTTCGTTATTTCAATTAGTGAATCCCTCATTTCTGATGGATATTTTTTATGCCGTTTAGGTCCTCATTAAATTCCTTGAGCATCCTTATAACCAGTGTTTTGAACCCTACACCTGAGAGATTGCATATTTCCATTTTGTTTAGCTCTTTTTCTGGAGTGTTGACATGTTCTCTCATTTGGGCCATGTTTCTTTGTCTCCACATTTTGGCAGCCTTCCTTTGTTTGTTTCCACATGTTAGGTAGAACTGCTGTGACTCTGCGTCTTGGTAGTGTAGCCTAATGTAGTAGGTGTCCTGTGGAGTCCAGTGGCACAGTCTCCCCTATCATCCAAGCTATTTTACTCAAGGTACACCCTTTGTATGGGCTGAGTACACACTCCTCTTGTAGGTGAGCCTTGGTTGCTGTTGGCACATCAATGGGAAAGATTTATCCAGGCCTGTCAGCTGCAAGGACTGGTTGTGACCACTGACCACCAACCTCCACCCTCTGTGGAGGATCAGCTGTATAGGGGCAGGGTGGTCTGTAGCTTAAGTGGTCTGTAGCTATCTACTGGGTGTGCAGGCTCTGGGGTTTCCCAGGTGGTGCAGGGCAAGGTCAGCCCCAACCTGTGTTTTGCCTGTGGCCACCCTTCATGAACTCTAAAGCAATCTGAGATGGCTGCCACTTGTACTGGGCTTGGAGATTCCAGGGGAAGCCAGGCTGGAAACTAATCTGGCTGCTGCTAGTGCCCGGCCTTGAACTCACTGAAGTCAGGTGTTGCTTGTTTGACAGGATTTAGGAAGTTGTGAAGCAAGGCATGCCATTCAGATGGAAAAGCAGCTTGGTTGGACTCTAATTTGGGTGGGGTGGAGTCTCTGGGTATCTCCAAGGCAGTTCAAACAGTATTGGCCAGGTTGATGGAGTCTCAAATATGGCACAGAGTTGGCTCTGTGGCTCTGTGAGGGATGGGCTCAGAAAAGAGACAATGGCCTCTGCTTGCTCTGATGCCAGACACCTTAGGCTCTCCCACTATGCCGCTGTCTGCCACTACAGTGCTGGAGCTCAGAGGCAGAGTATCTAAGTAGGTGACTCCATGTTCCACTGATTCAATCCCTGCTGGTTTTTGCAGCCCGAAGCTGTGGGGCCTTATCTTTCTGGCACTGAAGCCTTAGGCTGGGGGATCTAGTTTGGGTCTGGGCCTGCTTGTTCCTAAGATATTCCTTCTGAATTTTTATCCACCACACATAGGTGAGAGACCAGCCCATTCTGTGTCTGTGCCCCTGCTCCTGGTCTCGATGGATGTGGTTTCTTTAATTCTGTAGTTGTCAGTCTTCCATTCAACTCAATTTTTGATGGTTCTTCATGATGGTTATTCTATATTTTAGTTGAAATTTTGACCTCCATCAAAATTTTGACCTCTGTTGTGCAGAGGTGAGCTGTGTCTGCCTATGCTTCCATCTTGATCTGAAGCCTGAATATTTCCTTAATACTGTGAAGGAATATTATAAATTCTGAAGAAGTTTCAGGAAGCTTTAAAAACTGTCTTTGGAATAGTAAATCTATTGAGAATCCTTAATACTTTTGATACAGTTGTCACTTTTCGGCATAGTAAGTTCAGTGTGTGTAAATGTGTACATTTATGGCAGGTTTTATATTAATGCATTTTAATGAGGTTTTATAGTTTTTGTACAGTTAATATATTTTATTTTAAAAATTAAACTTTCCTTTCAGACTGATGTTATCAGGATTTTAATATATAAATTTTTATCCCCAGTCCACATTTGTTTAAAAGATGAAATGAGCTTACATAATTATTTATGTCTCACATGAATAATTATTCCTAAATTTCTTGAATCTTTGAGCATTACTGTATATGTTGATAGAACCAAGGTTTTATTCCTGTTGATAAGATATAACTACTATCTTATAAGATATAGCTAAGTATAAGGGGATATACTTTATAAGATATAGTATATCTTCTTCAGTGATACACCAGGAATAATCTATTAAACAAACCATAACATCAGTGAAACATTTGGCTTCCTTTTTCTAAGTAAAGATTAAATGAGCTAAGAGTATTAGCTTATTTAATAAAGTAAGCTAATTTAAGAATGAAAGAGTATTCATTCTGCTTTTTGTTAGAAGATAGAAAGTTGGTGTTGTCATAAATAATTTCATTATATGAAACCAGTGAGCTCTTTATGACTTACTCGGGTATTTTTCACTCATAGCTGTTACTATTGCAAAAAATTATGTTTGAAAGTAGATATCAAAAAATAGGGATTTATTTTTAACTGAGATTAAAAGGAACCAAATATGTATAAAATATCAAGTGCAAATGTTTGAAAACCAGGCATAATTATCTTATTTTTTCATTTTTTTAAATAAGAAACCATCATAGTATTGAATCAACCCAGGATTGAATCCTTTGACATTTAAGATATATATATATATATATTCAGGGTGGGGAGCTAGGGGTGGAAGCAGATATCACTATTGCACATCATTCTGTCCATGTGCGAACTGCCTTTCCGGATTACAAATCAGTAAAGACAGATAGAGTCATCTGTACACTGTTTGAGGAAGACATTTCCTCTCTTCTGTTTCCTATTTACAATTCCACTGGGTTCATAAAATGGTCAGATGCTACAGCGCCATGAACAAACTACGGTGCTTTTAATAGAGCCATTCATCTGCTCCTTTCGAAGGCTGGTGCTCTCTCTCGAGGGAGGTTCTCAGATAATAAGAGGAAAATGAATGCCAGTTGAGCACCTGTAATCAAATTGCTCTTAATTCCCTCAACTCTTGTCAGATATTGAGCTCCTTGTATCTTTTCATAGGTGGGCATTTTACAGACCCCCATGGTGTAATACAGTTAGTTTCCTTTCTCGCTTCTCTCTCTCTTTCTTGTGCTCTAGTCACCATCCATCATGACTGGGTAAATCCTGTCAGACAAAAAGTCCCAGCCGTTCAAACAGTCAGACGCTGCGCCAGCCTCGTCTACCCGTGCACCTGTCACTTCCCAGCGTTCAGCTTGTGAGGAAGGGGGCCAAGAGAACGTTTATGGAATGGATGCGGGCAACGTGCCCAGCCTGTCAACAGGCACAGTGTGGCCTTAGTCTCCATCCTTGTAGGATGCTACTGCTCCTGAAAAAATCAGTCTGCCCCACACCCACTCCCCAAAGAAAGACCAGCCTATGTGAAATGCTTGCTGCTTCAAACCTAAAGTAAACCATAATTTAGTCCAGACTCTCACAGACCCAATGTGTCACATGTAACAAAACAAGCACAGTACAGAGCATTGAGATTTGAGTCTTTCAGCTGGTCCATAACTCATACTGCTGTAAAGGCTGCAGAGGGAATTTGTAGAATGGGGTGAAGTGTTCCATTTCATTTGTATTGTACCACTTGGGATCTGAGATGAATTCAGGATGCAGCTGCAGACATGCTTGGAATTTCATTGATTTTATTGTGTTGGTTGGAACTTACATATGTTTTATGTTTTTTTAAATCTCATTTTTATTGAATATAAGCCAGGCATAGCACATGGATAGTAATGACAGTGCACAGTGACTGAGGAAAGGATAACACAAAAGGCATTGGTTTATTTTATTTTATTTTTTATTCTATGTCAGATAAATTTTACCATACAAAGCTTGAGTCAGGGATATTTGCAAAGGTATAAATCTAAGAATGTGTCATTGTGATGAATATAATGCTTAAACTTTGTTCTGAAACTATCTGCAGTAAGATAAAACTCATTCATCAGTTACGGCAAAATGAACGCTAGTCTTAAAATGTCTACCTCATCAGTTTGTTACGAGGTTAAAATACTCCCCATCAGAAAATGCTTCTTAAGTCAGCTGTAAATTGACATGGGTCCTGTTTGTTGTCCACTCCAAACAACAGAATATCCATCTATCTACCTACCTACTTACCTAATAGTTACTAAAGGCCAGGCACTGTACTAAGCTCTGTATTAAAATAGTGAATGTAACAGATACCACTCTGGGCTTCTTGTGTGTATGGTCTCATATTTCCTACGTATTTAGAGACAGTAAAAGTTGTTATACATATACAAAAACTTTATGTAGAAGGATTTTTTAAATAACACATTTATATGGACTCTAAATGTTTTAGAATATGACTAACCCATGATAAAAGTATGCATATTACACTATACTTTCTTTTATAAAGTTTCATACACATTCATTCTATTACTAATATGAGGGTTATTCTCCCTTTGGACCTGATGATAATTCCTTTGCAGAACATATAAGGCAATCATATTTTTGCTGTTTGGATATTGTGTGTTCTATGGTATCCTAGTGTTAGGTTAATACTGGCTTCTCTGTGTCTCTAACCCAGGGTTTTTTCCATTTTTTATTATCCATGAAGTTTTTGGAAACATAACTACTTCTCACACTCCGCGAAAGACGCACTTAGCCATCTATCCAGGAGTCATTTCCTCCCTCTCCCTTGCTGACAGACCAAACCTGAGTTTGTTCACCATTCAAATGGGTCCATGTACTTCTGGGAAAGCAGCTCTGGAGGAGACTCTTGATTGGTACTAGTGAATGAATTGCGTCGATTATCATGATAATTGATTGGTCAAGGCATGATCAAATGACATAATTCTGGCCAATGTGATGTTAGAACAATTCTAGAAAGAATCTACTCACTTATGAAAGATACAAATGAGAGGGATATTTCCTTTTCTTTTTCTTGACATTGTTACCTGAATGTGACTCATGGAAGTGAGATATCCACCTAAGGACCTGGGAGAGAACAAACCTAAGACAAGTCAACACTCTGGGGAAGTGAATAAGATTTAGAAATAATCTGTGTTCTTGAAGATATGTTTGCTTACCCAGCCCTTAAATTACCCTGTTTCCACGTATTTTGTTTTGTAATATAATACATATGCTTACTGTTTACTTTACTTACTAAGTTTTCTGTTATGTTTAGTCAAAATACATCCTAATTCACTTACCTTTCTTTAAAGTTATTTGAAATTTCAAAATGTAATGAATGTCATGACTAAGATAAGTCAACACAATTTTGAACTTGAAAGAAATACATTTTTACCTTAATCGTTTTTTATCAGAGTAAGCACTGAGACTGCTTGCTTGCCTTGAACTTTACTTCTTAGGATGTGTGAAAAGTAAACAATAAGATAGATCACTTCTGATATTAGACTTGTGCTCTGTTTTGTTTACAACCACGCGTGTACCACTTTCTGTACTCTTCCCACTCCTGTCTTCTTAGAGAATTATAGTCCTTATATGCATCCAGGTGTGTTGTTTCTAGGCCTCAGGTGATGAGATGGAGGTTTCAACTCTTTTGATAGGAAATTAAATCTTGCTGGGAATAGAGCTAAAAATATGATCTCTGTCTTTACCTCACAAACATCCAGCTCATGTACCTCTTAACTGTGTAAGCTGAAAGCTTGTGGTGGCCACCTCCCCACCATATGGGAAGGACCTAGGAATAAAGCTAAATCAGAGAATAGTATTACTAAGTTAGTTACCGAGTCCTGTGGATATTTTTAAACTGATAGATCAAGTTCTCCCTAAAGCTTAGTCTAGTCACTGGACTTTTTCAGTTGCACAAGTTGAGTTATACTTATCATTGTTGGGAAAATAATGGCCACTCAAAGATGCCCACGCCCTTATTCCCAGATCAATGAACATGTTACATTATGTGGCGAAAGAGACTTTGCAGATGTAATGAGGGGTACAGATCTTAAAAAGGGAAACTTACTGGATTATATGTGTGGACCTAATCTAATCACATGAGCTCTTACATACCGAGGACCTTCTCTGGCTAGAGTCAGAAGATCCATGCAGCAGGAGGAGGAAGCCAGAGATTCCAAACAAAGGGTTCAAGTGCTGAGATGTAGGGACCCACATGCAAGAACCAGAGAGGCCACCAGGAGTTAAGGGTGGCCTCTAGCTGTGGATGAAAAAAAAAACAAGGACCTCAGCCCTCCAAATACAAGGAATATTCTGCCAACAGCCTGACTCAGCCTTAAATGATTCTCTTCCAGGCCTTTTGACCAGAGCCTGGCTGGCTGACATGCTGATTTTGTCCTTGTAAGACCTAGAGCAGGGACACGAGTCAGGACAGCCTAGCCTTCTGACCTGCAGAAATGTGCGATAATGAGCACGGGCTGCTTTCAGCTGCTGAGTTTGTGGTGACGTGTTAATGGCAGCTGCAGAAAACTGATGTAGTTACTCAAGTAGGATATTTGATTCTTTTAAACAAAAGTGTCTTGGTGAATATGGCATTGTTTTCAGGCCCAAATGTATTGCGACACTGGCGAGAAAGGGCATGTATCATTTTCTTTTGAGCATCAGGTAGCCATGATCTTGGGGGAAAAACAAAAATTTTGTTCTGAAATATATTTGGGTTTTTAGAAAGTTGTGCTTATTTTTTATTTATCACTTTGTGATAGAAAAGCAGATACCTTGCCAACAGAAACTATGCCCCGGGTTGACAATAAGTAACTATGTAGGGAGTAGAAATGGAGAGAAAAAGAACACATTGGAAGCAGTGCTTTTGACAATAGGACTTGCTGCAGGGATGACTGATCACATTAGCAGGTCAGAGGCAAGTCAATCAGGAGAGTCTCAGGCTCACACAGAAAGCTGGGCAGGTGAAAGGCCCAAGGGAAAGGAAGTCGATGGAGGGGAATTGGGCTGAACCGAAAGAACAGGAGACCTCTCAGCTTGATTCAGTGGCTTTGGAGGGAAGATTACAAATATAAAAGTAAGGGACAAAAATGAAAATCTAGGAAATTAGATTTATTAGTCTAAAGCTGAAGGAAATAAAAGAGATAATTTTGAGAAAATTCAAATTATGTCAAATTAGCTGTTACATCTGTGTTAAAATTAGCAAAGCAAAGTCTTGCAATCAAAGATGCTCACCTGAATCACTCGTGTGCTCTTCGGGGTTTTTCCTGAGGTCGGTCACCTAGGCTGTATTGCCCGTGTGACTGACCTCAGCTCCTCAGACTCCAGGCCCTCACAGAAAAAATGAGAGAGGAAAAAAAGCCTTTGCTCTAAATCACATCATTAGCATAAACTGTTCAAGTAGCACATCTAGGCCAGCAATTTTCAACCAGTGTGCCAAAGAATTTTAAAACATATAATATCTATTTAGTCAGGGGCACTGACCTCTTTTCTCTTAGATTGTCAAAAAAAAAGACAACAGCCAACACAATAGCAGTCCTTTGTGAATGACACAAAATTAAACCTTTTTTTTTTGTTGTTAGATTGGCAAAAGATATATTTTTGGGTTGCTGCAGAATTTCAGTAATTAGTTTATGTGTGCCATGAGATGGAAGAGGCTGAAAATTGCTGATCTAAGCCCAAGTTTCAGGCTTACAAAAACAATATTATAAGGCATAATATTCCATGGCTGATAGCTCATCTTCCAGGAGCTGGCCAAAGGCCAGTCCTGAAAGCAGGTCAATCTTGTGAATGTGCAGGGTTTGAACAACCCCAGCAGGAAAGACTTAACTCTTTCGTGCACAGAGAATTTTTCTAAGAGCCCTTGGGTTATGGCCCAGGAGGTTCTGTTAAGACTGAGGGGACAATATTTCCAAGCAAGTTGACGACATGCTGAGCCCGCACCAGGAAACACGGTAACAAGAGCTCTCTTCATTGGAGCCACATACTGATAAATGAAGTTTCTTTTTGTGCACAGAAAGGGAAGCAGAGAAAAGTGGGTTCTGTGGGGCCATAGCCTCTACCCAGGCTGGAGTTTGTGACCTTACTATTGTCATGAACCAGGAGCTCAGTTTCTTCAGATGCCACAGATGCCTACAAAAACCAATGTAGCAGATTCAAAGGTTATGGGACCTACTTTATCCCAGTGGTTTCTATCCTTTTTCATGTCATAACTCACATAGAATAAAATATTTGTATGGCACACTAAACAGAAAAGGCTACTGTTAGCCAGAGGAGACCAGCTCAAGGGCTCCAGGTGCCTTAGACCCTTTCAGGCATCAAAGGCCAAGAGGATCATAAGTTGCACATCTCTCAAATATTAGCCCTTAATGGGTTTGGGAGCAACTGCATGTTCTGAGGCTTTGCCCTGTATTCTCTGACATGAAAACATCTACTGCTCAATCTACCTGAGAACTGTGTCCCTGCTCAGCCACACTTTCTTACCTTGCTCACACAAGGAAGTAGAGGTAGGAATGTGATTTTTTTCTTCATTGGAAGACAATGGTTTTCTGGCACTGTATTGATTGAAGTAGTAGATTTTGTTTGGTAGAAGCATGAAGAAGGGTCATGAGGATCATTTTTTAATTTTTGTGCATGGTCCCGGGTCTGGCTTAATATTGGGGTTGCAGCAATGAAAGAACCCACTTCTATTTTCAAAGAGTTCATATTGCCATTGGAGGTGAGGGGTAGGCAGAAGACAGACAGTTCAAATTTAATGAGTGCTACTATAGTAAGAAACACAAACTATTGGAAGATAGAAAAGGCATCTTGACACTTGCCATGCCTAAAATAATTGCACTGCATACCTACAACAAGTTACTTTGGCTTCTCTTTCTAGTTACAGACTTTGGGGTATGGAAAGCTTAAAAAGGATCAGGCTGAGGCACCTTTAAAGATGTTTCCTGTCTGCATGCAGTGAAGAGCCCCCTAGATCCAGCAGCCCAGAGCCCTACCCAGGTATGTGGGATACGGCTGCAACTGTGGGTTCTGTGCCTCAGCCAACACCTCCTCACCCCAGCATCACAGGATCTGCCCTCGGATCTCACCTCCTTTAACTCCAACATGGGTTAGAGCAGCTCACTTAGCGTGTGAAAACTAGAGAGAGAACTGGAGGGATATTATCTCTGGGTTGGCGTGAATTTCTCAGCTACAAACATATGCGTAAAAACATACCTTTTAAAATGTCTCTAAGTCAATTTAGCTCTTGAGGTCATTTCAGCTGATGGTGGAAAACATAATTTTGTCAATTCAGGGTATGTTTCAACACATTCAAACTCATATCAACATGCACTTTAAACTCAGTTCAGAATTTTAAAAAGTTTTCGGGACTCATATTCAGGAATGTCATGTCTCTTCCCCTTCCCTTCCTTCTCTGCATGGTAGCCTCTGAGTGCAGAGTGGAAGTGGAAGGGACCGTGTGAGTGTATTCTGGTCTCCATGGGAGGGACTCTCCTAGTCACCTCTGACTCCCTGGACATCCTTGAGATAACTCATCTCTTTAGTTGTCGCTTCTGTACTGTAATTCCCACTACTCAAGTCTGAGCTACATTCATTCTGCATTTTCTGATTAATACCACCAAATACTATCCTTTTAAACTGCAGGGGTGTCAGACTCATTTTCACTGGGGGTCACATCAGCCTTGCAGTTGCTTTCAAAGGGCCGAATGTAATTTTAGGACTGTGTAAATGTAACTACGCCTTAACAGAACTTGGTAGAACAAGGTGTAGGGCCGGATCTGACCGGGGGGACTTGTATTTGCCACCTGTGTGTTAAAGAGAAGTACAAACATAAATGAATTTGCTGTTGTGATGCGACCCTTTGTCTTCTGAGATTCCCTCTCCTTTGTGAGTTCTAGGTAACTTGAGATGCATCACCCACAAGGACTGATACATTTACCCTTGGCTACATCTCTGATTTCCCAGCATCCCTTCTTTCCCACAACCAACAGCTATTGGTCTGTTGACCAGGAATTCCTTGATCCTACCTTTTCACTAGGGAAAGAACAGAAAGCGTTCAAGCAAAGACTGTGGTTAAGATGTTCTGGGAACACAACCTAGAGTGCACAGAATAGATCCTGAATTCTGAGGGCAAGCACTATAACCTTGCCTGATCTGTGCTTTCAATGTTAGAAACTTCTTTTCCTCCCATGCAGCCTGATGCACCTTATATTGAAGCTCAACATATCATTTATGGCATAGGAGAGAGCTAATGTGGCCACCATTAGGGAGTTAATAGAATGTGTGAAAAATTAATAACATGGTGACAGTATGGTGACTGTGCCCTGATCTCACTGCAGGTTATACTATTACATCGAACATATATATGTAACAACCAAACCAAAGGGAATGGGACCTGCATTTAAAGGGATTACAAGCAATATCTATGTGCCTGGGTCTTTCACTGACTGCTCTGGCTGCCATGTTGCTTTGCTACTGGTCCCGGGGCCTGGACAGACAGAGCAGCTCTGTTTCCAAATGAGCTTTCCTTCCCCTAGATCAAGAGCTTGCAGCCTTGTTCTGTAAAAGGCCAGACAGTAAACATGTTAGTCTTTGTGAGCCAAGCTGTCTCTGTCACAACGAATCATCTCTGCCTTTGAAGCATAAAAGCAGCCAGACAATACTTAAGCAGCAAAAGGATGACCACATTCCGGTGCAACTTTGTGTACAAAAATAGGGGGCTGGCTTTGTCCAAGTTGCCATCTTTTGCAGACTCTTCCCCTAGATTTTAAAATGATCCTTTCCCAGTTTTTGTCCTGATGGAGCAAAATGATTAAGAAAGTGTGTTTGGGAAAAATATACTTGCCTCCCACATTTCTCAGTGCTCACAGCCAGCCTGCATCTCTCTTGTTCCATTCTGTAACTCACACACCTGGCACAATGTTCAGTACATGGGAGGCTTGAAGTTCTTTTAAAAATGATGAACTTTCTTCTCCTACTCTGTACAAATGAAGACACATTTCCCGTTTCTTCTTGGGAAGTTTCTGTGGTCAAGGGCAAATCTGAGACATCGGGACTAGTTCTCAGTGGAGAGGTAACAGGCACATTCTCTCTGCAGCAGACTAGATTCCAAACATGACACTTTCAAACGCTGGGTTGGAGTCTTTTCTGAACTTGACAGTTTTCAAATACATGTTCTTTATGGATAACTTAAAATATTTGGCACCTAAGAATTGTTCTGAATAGTACTGTTTCATGCTAATTGTATTTTGCCATTTGGCTGCTTGTTTGAGAGAGTGTACATGATGTTGACTATTGTTTCATTAACCCTGAAGGAGGGAACAGGAGGCCTCCTCCAAATTATCTTTCTCTGCTTTTGTTTCCTCTAATTAGCATTGTTCTTATTAGTGCCTTAGAGGGCATGTGAATCCATCCCAAAGATGTATCTGTTTGTAGGTGAAATTGCAAACAATTGGTTTTGTTGTCATAGTTAGTTAGCAGCAGGGGCTTTGAGTTCTAAAAGATTGCAAGAGGTTTAAATGCTAGCATTTTATTACTGGGAGATACCGACACTTTCTACTTGGGGCAAGATGAAAAGCCCCTTGTTTTCTTCATTGTGATCCAAATTAAAGCAGAGTTTAATTAAAGTTTCATTAAAGAAAGATCTTTTGCAGTCCTGGGAAGCATCTTTTTTCTTTGAGCCAAATATGGTTTAGAATGACATGCTTTCATCTCAAGTTTTTAATGTTTTGCTGAGGGAAGAAAGGGAATAGGTACACCATTAATGAAGTGTGATGTGGCTCAGCCAAGAGCACAAAGCGCCAGGTGTCCTATCAGTTCTCATTGAGGCAGGATATACTGTGGTGAGATGCCTCTAAGCTTTCCTGACTGACAGTCCCCTAGCAGGCTGCCACCTGAGTGACCTCTGCTAGGGTGCTACTCCTCTAATCAGGCTTCCCATCACATTGCCGCTATTGTTCTTCCGAAGAAACCCTTTTGAGGCCAAATCTCTTCCACCTCCACTTTAGTTCCTCCATTATCTGCCCTCATCTCCCTCCTTTATCTTCTGCAAATGAGTACACCACTCGAGTGTTATTCTCTTCTGAAAAATTCTATAACTCTTTGTCTCATTTTCAGTGTTTTACACGTGCATTAATTTATTTTTCTGTCTGGCCTCTGGTGTTACATCTTGCAAATGAATTTCAGCATTTTTGCCTGTAATTTTGCTGGAGCTATATAGAAAGGGTTACACAATGGAAGATAAGAGTACAAATAAAATTTACACATCTCCTTAGCTCAGGTTTCCCTGGGAAACAGACTCTGAAATAAAATCATACCTTCAGGAAGATTATTGGAGAGTGCTCCAGGGCAGCGACTTTCAACTGGTATGCCACAAGAATTTTTAAAACATGCAATACCTGACTGGTGGCACTGACCTCTTTTCCCTTTAGATTTTCAAATAAAAAATGACAACAGCCAGCACAACAATAGCTGTCCAGTGTGAATGAATCAAAATTATACCTATTCTCTTGTCAGACTGGCAAAAAATATATATAATGTACTTTTTGTTGTACCACAGAACTTTAGTAATTAGTTTATGTGTGCCATGAGATTAATAAGGTTGAAAATTGCCGCTCTAGGGATCCTTGTGTATGAGAGAATAAAGGCGCCGGGACTGGGCTGAAGGGGAAGTTACTCTGGAAGACAGCTGCAGCCAAGACTTGAGAAGATCCACAGAGAGTTCAGGCACTGTGAGGACCCTTCACAGAAAGACCTTGCCTAGCCTGTCATCAAATGCAGGAAGAGAGCGTTTCTTTGGGCAAAGCAATTCTTTTGGGGGGAGAGCAATTATTAGCACTCTCCTCCTTACTTGAGGACAACACTAACCTTTGGATATGTCTCCCCACTTCTTCCTGGCCAGTAGGCTTACAGCTTGGGTTAGGTACCTGCATGACCCAGCTAGGGTATTGTGAGTCCAATAAGGAAAGAAAAGGATGGTACCCTAAAGGAGAGCAGATTGTAAGATTGCATAGAGGAGAGTTTATATGGGAGCACTCTCCTGAGAAAAACAAGATTTAAATATTCTCGGGAAGAACCCAGGAGATAGATGAACTAGTAACTGGGATGGTTCTTTAGAGTATGGAGAAAGTATGGCCCACACTATGTGCCGTGGAAGTGCCAGATTGTTTTGACAGATGGTAGAGAAAAGAAAGGAAAGACTCAGGAGTGTGGGCATTCTGGAGTAGATGAGGTATGTAAAGCTGGAAGACCACCAGGTGATTATGTCCCCTGGAGAGACCATGAGGAATGCACTTGTGAGAGGAGCACAAAAATCAGTAAAAAGCTCTCTTCTGTTAGTCAGGACTGATGGTAGGAAAAGACATTACAGAACAGATAGGAACCTGAAACAATAAAGGCCAAGTGAGAATTCTTACATGCTGGAAGACACATACATACAATTATCATAGTAAGTTCCAGGGTAGAAGTGACAGCCAAGAGGACTTGACTTATAGAGAATAATGGAGATGCAATAAAGCATCCCTGAGGGCAAAATGTGTGTTTAGTCAACATGGGTACCACTCAGCTTGACCCCACAGAGGAAAGAAAAGATGGATGGCCCTTACTCTAATAAAGAGTTATGATCTATTTTTCAGTTTCTGAATAATGCCAGTTTTCAGACAGGAAACCTGAGAAAGGATGCTGTAACACTACAGCAAGTATACACTGTGGTGGTTCCTTCAATTTTTTTTTCTTAAGGAGATCTATACTAATTTACTCAGATGATTATGCAGTGAGGAAAGAGAAGTATCAAAATATTTCTAGGAGTATTGGGCTTAGTGTCCAGGCTGACACTGATGCCCTTAAGAAGCGTAGTGTCACCATGGCTCTGCTGTTAGAGTGGAGGTGTTTAGGGGCCAACTACTGAAAGGAGACTGGACCAACCACTGGCTGACAGTGGGTCCTTTTGCTTGCTGACCCATCCAGTGGTCAGTTCCCTGGTCCTTGAATGTTTAATTGAAATGAACATATGTAACAGTTGGCTAAACCCCCAGACTGAGTCCTTGGCCTTAGGTATATGAGCTTTCATATTGGGGAAGTCCCTGTCAAATTAGTAAATAAAAAATAAGCATTACAGAATGGGGGGGGGTAGATGAAAATCATGCTACCCCTAAGGATCCAAAGTATCGCTGTCCAGTAGAACTTTCTGTAATGATGGAAATGGCTGTTGAGCACTTGAGCACTCACACTATTGAGCTAGTGTGACTGAGGAAATGAATTTGTAATGCTATTTCATTTTGGCTTATTTAAATATAATCTAAATAGTTGTATGTACCTACTGGTTCCCTTATTGGATAGTAGATCTAAAGGACATAGGACAGAGGTCCCCATCTTGCACCCATTTAACTTAGTGGTTTTGCCCCTGCAGAAACCCATTGAATCCTAAAAGACAAAAGTAGGCTACTGAAAACTAGATTATGTGTTACCCTTAATTGCAGCTGCTGTTCCAGATGGTTGTTTTTTTAGAGCCATTTCGCATGGCCTCAGGTCCAAGGTCTAAGGCAATTAATTTGGTGAATGCTTTTATCTATTCCAATCAGAATATAGGATCACATTTTGCATTCACATGGAAGAGGCAAGAGTATGCAATTATAGATTTGCTCCAGTGCTATGTTAATTCTCCTGCTCTCTGTCATAACATCATCCAAAGAGATCGGGACCATCTGGATATCCTGCAGAACACACTGACGTACTATACTGATGATAAACATGACAAATCCGCCTCCAGCCAGTCTCTCCTGAGAGTTGCTATCAGAGAGTCCGAAACATCATGGAGCCCACGGAACCTGACGCATGATTGTTTTGTTGTCTTTTTATTGATAAGTGTTTCCATGAACACCAAATTCTGTCTAAGACTTGCTTTCTTTGTGTTCCTTTACTGGCATCAAGTTGCTAGGGGAGGAGGCCTAAAGCACTTACCTATCTCTTGCTACTGAAGAATCTGCCATCTACCAAATGTGGACAAATTGGCTTGGGTTGGTACTTAGCAAGTTATTTATATCTGGGCTGGTCAGGTGTGATTTTACAGTGAGAAGTTGTATCTTCACTTTGAAATATTTTTTGTAAAAACCAAGACTTATGTAGAATCACAATATTATCTCCTTTGGATATTGAATAATTTGTACCATCCAGTTCTTTGTTTGGGGAACCCATTAGTCATCAGAACATTTTTTGTTATTAACATAATTCATACTTTTTAATATGCTATGAATATAAAAATTATATTGTTTAACATTTAGTAATTCTATTAGTTTTAGTTTTCTAATTAGTTTCTAATTTCATATTAGTTTTCTAATATGAATTAAATCTTACCTTCCAACACATTTCCAAATCATGCCTTAGTTGGTGATATTGTTGGAAGTTTTTTTAAGTGACAGATCTCATCTACTTTGTGAAAGTTTGAGATCCCAGCCAATGGAGTCTATGTGAGTATCAGCATTTTGTTTGTTCCTAATCTTTATTCCTTGGATCAGTAGTGATTCCACTTGTTACTCCACAATTTGTGCAGTAAACATAGTATTTGAGCTGCCAGCTTGCGTCCCTGCGTGTGTGCGCCTAGTCCAAGCCAGGGAACAGTGGTGTACCTTCTCAGCCACGAAGTCCAGGCATCTCGGGCAGCGAGCCCTTTCACCATCCTGGCTGCGCTGAGACAGGGCAGCTGACAGACATGCTGCCCCGCACCTTAAACCAGCTTGGTGCAGCCAGTTGACCAGTTAAGGAGACTGGAGAAGCCCTGCCCAAACAACCTGTGGATGGAAAACACCACTTGCTACTGGAAAAGAGGGTGAGGATGAAGATTCAGATCTTGTGGAGAATTTTGATGAGGCTTCCAAGAATGAGGAAAACAGCATTGAGTCAGCTTCTGGAGAAGGTAAAACCTGACCAAGTTACTCATAGCTGCTATTTCATATTATGAATGCTTTTTCAAATTCTGTTCATGGATCTGATAAAATCTGGATCTCCAATATTTTTAAGCCCAAGATCCTTGGACACTGCACCTCTTTTCAGTTTTTGCTTTTACACAATTATTCTTTGCAGCTATTTAAGCTAAAGAAGCCTGGGAATAAAGTTTGAAACAAAGGTTAATAAAGCTCTTTGCCTAGTATAGTTTTATTTATTTTTTATTTCATTGACATCAATTTATACACAGAAAGCAAAGTTGTTTGTAGAGAGCTAATCATGGCATGCACCATGACAAATAACCTTTGATGGAATTTTATTAAAGATTTAACATGATAGTATAACATAAAAAAATAGCATTTGATTGAACTACAAGGTGAAGTTACCTTTTCATGCTTCATCTGCATTCAGTCCGTGTAAATCATCAGTGGTATCTCCTGGTTTTGTTATATTTAAAATCCCTTAAAACTTTGTATTTTTAGCAACTGTTCATACTAACCAGTCTCTCCCTCTATGAGGTAAAATGACCTTGTGAAGCCCATAGTTATATAGACATCCTGTGACTGAGATTCCATTATGCTGTGGAGCTGGCTGATGGCTGAAGCTTGAGCAGAAGCAGCTGGTTGTTACAGCTGTGGGTCGCAGCACAAGATCAGACCAAATGTTCATTTTGCAGACACTGCTGAAACCTCTTACTGATGGAAGTCCCATTGACTTTGAACAAAATGTATCCAAGTGCCCCTTCAATGAGCATGCTAGAGAGGTGAACAAAAACCCCGCACCTGACATTTCCATGCTTGTAGAAAAGAAAAGAGTTATGACTGAAGATTAAATTGGAAGGTTAAAGCTTGGGCACCAATGTAGTGGTCACATCAGACAGGACTACAATCTTTCTTTTCAGAAGGTTCAGGATACTCAGTATCTATGTAGAAAAAAATAGGGATTATTCTACCAGAATGAAATGTTATTGCTGTGTAGTTTCAATAAAGCTTGTCTGAAGGTCCCCAAATCAAATATTGTTTCTTCAAAGGTGCAGCAATATCTCTTCCCAATACAGAAATTCCAAAGTTTTATTTTTATGGCCACGTGAATAGACATGTACTTGAAAAGACTTGTGAAGAGAGATTTTATATAGCAGAGCCAATTTTACTAACCCTTTCTAAAACATATAAAGTTAGAGATGCTTTCTGAAATGTATCACAGTCTTCTAGAATTGTTTGGAGGGTCAGGCAGAAAAAAGGATTACTTCTCTTTCATTCTTTAACTATTGTGCCTTTCTTTTCTCACGGTATCACAGCATCTTCTTCTTTGCATCTATTTTGCTGCCTCCATCAAAAAGCGGAGAAATGTTAAACAAGAGAGGTTAGAAACAGTGTTGGGATAAATAGAGAAGCTTATGTTTTCCCAGAGGGAAGTGTGAAAGGAAACAAACATCTTCCTACACTTTTCTTCCTCTTCGCTGTCCTTGGGTACGTTATTGCCAGTTTCACATTCAACCTACATGCTTAGGATTCGCAAGTCAATATCTTAGCCGTGCTATTGCTGATAACTGATGCCCTTCACAACATCAGTTTCAAGTGTCCACTCCCTGATGAGCACGCCCCATCTTTCCAGCTGTCATTCTGTCTCTCTCTAGGGCTCCAACTCTAACAGTCCTTCTACCTCACCAGTCTCGACAACCCATGATCCTTTGTCTTTTCAATATCCCATGTCTGTCCCATTTTTGCTTTTTCTTACTAAGTCAACTTAGTAAGAAACTACACTTAAATTCTACATTCATTTTAACTATTTCCTTGCAAACATCCACAATTCTATCTTCTGTATATTGTTTCTTCATAATCTCTTAGCAAACACCCACCCTAAATAAATAAACAGTGCCTGTACATCTCAGAATGACTGGAGAATAATGCATAACCATGTCTCCTGGTTTCATTTAACTTTGTGATCATTAACTCAAAAGTTGATCCTTAATAATGCCCCACAATCTTTAGATTTCCATAGTATATTCACTCTCCTACTCTCCTAGACAAATAATTCTTATAATTTCATTTACCTCAAATCTCTACCACTTCCTACTTTATTATTTTCCATATGGTGAGTTGAGGATCTCACTTCCTGTACCATTAAGAAAATTAAAGCAATTGAAAGAACTTCCATAAATTCCATCTGCCCATCAACCACTTTCCTACTAGAATTTGTATCTACATATTCTCCCTTTCCTTATACTATGGTAGACTGAATAGCCTTGCTCTTGTCAATGCCAGACACTGCACTTGGGTTCACATTCCCTCCCCTCCCCTCCCTCTTATCTCCTATGGTTTCTATCAACATATATAGAATCCATTATTTATCTTATCTTTAAAATCTTATATTTTTGACTCACCTAGAGCAATTAGAGGTCAATTAAAGGTGGAAGCCTCCTCAACCCTCGCTTCACCTTTCATTCTGTATCTGCTTTTGTTTACAAAAATTTAAAAATTGAATAAAACTCACATAGTTACAGTTATCTATGATGACACTTTCCAATTCTTCTCCATTTATCTCTTAAATTCAGTTAAATGTGGCTTTTATCTGCATCTGTTGAACAGAAATGCTCTTGTCCAGGTCACTCTGTGACTGTGAGTAGCTGAGTCCAGCTCTCCCTGTACCTGCCCGGGTTAGCATGGAACTGCGGTTATCCCTGTCAGTGGCAGGCTTTCTTTTGGGTTCCAGGCAACACATGATCTTGGGTTTTCTCTCCCCGCACTATCCCCTCCTCACTGGTATTATTTTAAATGTTTTGTGTCACACACTGGCCTCTTTTTTATTCTTCACAAATTAGTTCTACTTGTTCAATCCAAACTCAGCAGATTGCCCTTCCACCTCTCAGTTGCTCTGGCCAAAAACCTTTGCCATTTCTGACTCCTATTCTGCTTTTATTCCCCACATGCATTTTCTTAGTAAATCCTATAGGTTCTAACTTCAAAGTATATTCAAAATCTGTCTTTCTATTGATCTGAGTTATCATTTCTGGCCTGGATTATTACAACAGCATCCTGATTTTCCCACTTACCTCCTGCTCTCCGTACTATCTTTTCTCAGCACAGCAGTGAGTATGTCTTTTAAAGTGAAAGACAAATACCATATGATCTCACCTTTAACAGGAACCTAAACAACAAAACAAACAGACAAGCAACAAATAACCAAAGACACTGAAATAGAGAACAGGCTGACAGTAACCAGAGGGGGAGGGGGGAGGGAATTTCAGGGGAAAAGGAGAAGGGTTTACAGGAACAAATACAAAGGACACATGGACAAAAACTAGGGGGCTGGAAATGGGAGAGAGGTGGGGAGGGCTGGGTGGGTGGACTGGGAGTAAAGGACAGAAAACTGTACTCGAACAACTATTAAAATAAAATTTAAAAAAATAACAAATAAAATGAAAACTAGTCAGCCTTCTACTCAAAACCATCCAAACTAACACAAAAATCTGTGTAACTGCCTGTGCGGTCATTCATGTTCTGAATCTGTTTTCTCTCTGACATCATCTCCTAGTTTTTGCCCTTTGTTCCACTTTGCTTTAGCCACATTGACCTCCTTACTGTTCCTTAAATATACCAGATACACTCCTGCCTCAAGGCCTTTGTCCCGACTCTTTCCCCTGCCTCCTCCTCCGTATACCTCTGTAACTTTCCCCCTCAACTCTTTAAGTCTTTGCTCAGAATCTGCCCTCTCAGTAACACAATCCTGACCACTCCCTTCTTAATACTGTCGCCTTCTTCCACCAATGCTCCCCAACACTGGTACCCTTGACCCCTGTTCATCTCTTCTTTCTTCTTCATGCACGTGTTGTCTTCTACTGCATTTCTTTATTACACCCATTGTCTGTCTCCACCTACTAAAAGGTAATTTCCATGAAGGCAAGGATTTTTGTCTGTTTAGATCCTCCGCATCTGGATTGTGGCTTAGAGCATGGTACACACTCAATAGGTAATTGTTAAATGAATTAATGGATGAATTCCAGAGTCTTTCTCACAATTACCTGTTGAGCAAGCATAGTTATCTTGCCAGGTCCCTTGAATCTATGCATAACTTCACAAAATTACTGTCTACTCAGTAATCCAAGAAAGTTCCCATTTCTTTCATAGAATTGAAATATCTATAATGTAAAATACATATGAAAATGTTTACTTAGAAATGTATTGCAGTTATCTGATATAGCACTTATTAATTTAAATTATAATTATGGATATTTAATTTTTAATTTTCATTTCTGAATTCTTTAACCTGAAAATGTTACCGCAAACTTTTGTGTACTTTTTCCACAGATTTGAGTTATTATTTTTCCATTTCTGCTTCATAAAATGGTAGTCTCAGCTATATGTCTACATTCCCATTTCTATCTCTTCTCTCCCCACTGAAAATTACTGTCCTAAATTTAGAAAGTTTCATAACCAAGCATGATTCTATATATGTAGACATAATAATTTATAGTATTTGTTTATAGTTACCTTTTTCTTAAATACTATCATTCTGCATGTACATAGTCTTTGGCGAAATTTTCTGTTCATTCAGTGTTGTTTTGGGCTTGTCCATATTGATGTATTTTATTTACTTTAAGCAATATCCCTTGATGACTTGATGATTCAATAGTTTATTCACTCATTCCTCCATCAATGAACAATGAAGTTCCTTCCAATATTTCACTTAGAATATGTGCTAAAATGATTCACCTTACATATTGTATTGTGTTGCATTTTCCATATAGAATATATATGTACTAGAAAAATATATACATATTTTTATAGAATATATATGTACTAGAAAAAATATATATACATATATATGTATGTATGTACACACACACACAGTGTATTTTTTGGACTATAAGATGCACTTTTACCCCAGCAAATTTGGGAGGAATAATAGTTGTTAATGCTGCTGTTGAGTTCTGTTTATATTTACATTGCTGAAATATTATGTTATTTATGTTATTAAGTAGTTTACCACATTTTTTGCTTCAAAAAATTTTCTCCTATTTTCCTCTAAAACCTAGATGTGTCTTATGGTCTGAAAAATATAGTGTGTGTGTGTGTGTGTGTGTGTGTGTGTGTGATAGCTAGTAATAAAAGCATTAATTTCTTTTCTTGAAAGGTTTTTAGCAATATGAGAACAAGAACCACATGTTTTTGTTTTGATTGCCTTAACATGGTACATGGTGTATAGTAAGCAGTGTTTCACTTATTCATTCACACAACAAATTCTTACTTAAATCTTTTACATACTGAATATTTCTCTATGCACTTGAATATATGTATAGAATATGAAAGTGAAATTGCTATAGACTATGGTTTGTACCTTTTTTATTCAATAGGTATTGTCAAACTTCTCTCAGATATAACCATACATTCCCATCAGACACAGATGGTTTTGCCAATTGCATCAATATGAAATGGTATTTTTTATTTTAATTTGTACTGTGATACAGTGAGGATGAGCAACTCTTCAGATGATTATTTGCATATTCAGGTTTCTTCTATAAATTACTATATCATTAATTCTTGCTAGAGCTCTTAGATTTTTTTATATTGATATATAGGAATGGTTTACATATTCTAAATATTTGCTCTAAGTCAACTAGATTGCAAATAACTTTTCCTAGTATATGATGTCTTCAAACTTAGTTCGTAGTGTCTTTTGTCATGAAGAATTTTTTAATTTTAATTTTTAATGTCAATCTTTTCTATGAGTTTGTGCTTTATATGTCTCTTTTAAGAAATCCTTTTCTTTACTGAAATATAAATATATTTTACTCTAAAAGTGTTATTTATTAGCATTAGGCTTTTAGCCCCTCTGACATTTATGTGTGTATGTATTTGTAGAGTAAGATATGATTGTGGCTTTATATTATTCCAGCATCACTTACTAAATTGTCTGTTCTTTCCAAGGTGATTTGTGATGTCATTTCCTTCATATATCACTTTTTGCTGTATGACATATGTGTGTGTATTTCTTGTCTTTTAATCCATTTCAATCTCAATGCTCCAAACTATACTGATTTGACTGGTATAGCTTTATGATTTTAATTATGAGGCATTGGTGCTCCATTCTTTTTCTTTGCCAGTCCATTTACTCTTTGATTCATTCTGATCTGGCTTCTATGACTACCAGTTTATTAAGCACATTTTTGCAATAAACATCAAGAAACTCTAAATATAGAATGTAACTGCTTTATTTTCTTAGTTGAACCCATAGGCAACTTTGAATACAAGTTGACTCCTCTCTTCTTTTTATAAATCTTTTGTATTCAATCTCTCTACCATCTGAGTCCAAGCTTCAGTCTGTTCCCATCTCCTGCATTCTCTGGCATCCCACCTACACTCCAGCCTTGACATTGTCTTGACAATTTACTTTTGTGCATTTGTTCCTTTGAGGATTTTTCTGTCTGATACAGAGCTCCCCATTGAGCCTAGTGAAAACATACACACTTTTAAGATGGCCACAGTCCCACTATTTGGAACCCTACCCAAATAGTTTTCAAAATAAATTTAAATTACATATATATGTGTGTGCGTATATATGTGTGTATGTGTGCGTGTGTGTATATCTATCTATGTATATCTATATCTATACCTATTACCTATATCTATATATCATAGCTAGTTACAAAAGCATTAATTTCTTTCCTTGAAAGGTTGTTAGCAACCTGAGAGCAAAGGCACATGTTTTTGCTTTGGTTGCCTTCACACAGTACATGGTGTATAGCAAGCAGTGTTTCATTTATTCATTCACACAACAAATGCTTACTTAAATCTTTTAGGTACTGAATTTTTCTCTATGCACTTGAGATATGTCAATGTATAACAGACAAAAGTTGATTTATATAACCTATGCTGTATGCTAAACGTATTTTCTGATGTATAATTTTCCTATTTTTTTTATGTGGAGTGCTGTCTCTGTTCATAAAGTTATTACCATTGAAAAGTTTTGGGAAATCCAAGATGGCTACAGAGTAGTTAGAAGTGCCATCCACTTATTCCCAGACCTGGATTAGTTTTGCAGCCAAACCACAGAGCAATCAACTCGAAAATCCAGCAGAGAGTGAGTGAGAGCATGTGTGAGTGTGTTCCTAGACAAGTGTGCAGGGCATGGGCATGAGTGGGCAAGAACCTACCTGCCTGCAGGGAGCTCAGGAGCAGGTGGCCCAGGCTCTCATAGTGGGGCAGGTGCCACTGCCACTGCCCAACCTAGCACCTCTGTGCAGATTTGGGGTGGGAGCCATTTTGAGAATTTTAAAATATCTTCCTCGAGAAGAAGCCTCTGGAGTGCCCACACTTCAGCACCCAGACATATGTGTGTGCCCTCCACCCTGGCAGTGCTGCACACCCTACCATTGCCTGGAGCCAGGATCTGGGGCCTGCAGTACTTACTGGGTAATGGACTGTTGCTTCCCTGACCCTGGGTACAATGGGCACCGAGAAAGGGACAGAACATGACTGAGGAGGCTGCAGTTTGGCTCAGCATCCTTGAGCTCTGGGGGCAGAGAGAGATGCCTGGAGCAGTGCTGGCTGCAAAAAAAAAAAAAAAAAAAAAAAAACCGTGGCAAGAGCAGACCCCCTCAAGGCTGAGAATCACTGGAGGAAGTGGCAAGAGCACCCTGCCACTGATCAGTGTTATAGTATTGCCGAGGGATTCTTCCCAGCACCATCAGGGAGAGATCCAGAGAGAAAATTTATCTAAAACTGTTGGAGGCTCTGGCAGGCTGTGGCCAGCCCTGACTGAGAGAGACTCTGGACTTTTTGAGGAGGGTGAACACATGGAGAACAGGGCTCAATGGTGCAGTGAGGGGGCCACACAGAGACTCTTTTAGAAGAAGAGCTGAAGAAAGACTTGAGATTAGACAGGGACCCTGTGCTCGCGTGTGCTTAACCACATAGGCAATAGCTCTGCCAACAAAGAACTCAGAGGGATAGAGTCACACTGACTTGACCTAACATGGCTGGTGAGCAGGGGACTGTGCAGGGTAGAGAGTATAGGTCCAAGTCTCCCATGAGAGTAGCAGGTTGGGGACTGGACATCCAGGAGCTGAATGCCTGAAATTCACTGTAGCCAGGCAGGTCCCTTCATAGGCAAGTGTGCCCAACTCCCACCTGTGGAATTACAGGCTCTGCAGATCAGTGAGGCCAGGTTCAAGAGTCCCTACTGGGTGCATATCCTCAGGGGAAAGCCGCAAGCACTGAAAGGGCCCTTTTTACCTGACACTATGAGCCACACTGTTCCTCCAGCCCTGGTTCACCGAAACCAGCAGAGCTGAGAGATTAGAGATAGGCACAACAAAGAGGAGTTCAGGGCCCCACCCAACCTCTGCATTGAGACAGGGATTTTATATGCACCAAACAGAAAAGAACTGCTCCTTTTATACAGATTGGACCCTCACAGGAAATGGACACCTAATTCACCAGAAACTATGCATTATTGGAAAGAATCTGGGACAAACCAAGTCACGTGGTTTGGAGGTGGGGAAATATTCCCACCATCTTCCCTGAAAACTGAACAGTGTCCCGCAGGGGTGATGCAGAGTTTCTACCCTCCTGATGACACCAGAGGCCCCCTCTGGAGACAGGTGAAGAAGGTACTGGCAGTCCTCTAGGGTCATTAAGTGAATAACTCCTGGGCCCCACTCTGCGGGAAAGCCAGCAGAACAGAACAGTGGGAACCAGCCAAAACTGAAGGAGACAGCCACAGACTATGGATTGCTTGTAGTCCTGAACAGGCTGCATAGGGCCAGACCAGGATACCATATGACAGTATCAGGGGCAGATCCAGAAAGAGAAGACAGTGGTAAACACTGGGTTCTATGAAGGTGAATTCCACCACAGTCTTCATTATTTGCGTTATTTTCTCTCCTGCATAGCTTTTTAACATTCATTTCTTTTCCTTCAAGTTTGTGCCTTTTATTTCACTAGATTTTTTACTTTAGTTTATTTCAAATCTTATATTTTGCTTACTCCCTTCTCTTACTTTTACCTTCTTACTTCCTTTTATTTTTATTTTAAATTTTATTTTTTCTCTGGCTACAATTTATTTCTGTTTTGCACTCTTACTATTTCCCCTACCTCCAGCCTCTCAATACCATTTTTCCTGTCATTAGTCATCTCACATTCTTTTTCCCGTTCTTAAAATACCCTTATTTTCTCTCTACCTTTATCAACCTTCACTCATAGGTTGTTGATATGGTGGTTGTCGCTGCATGTCTTCAATTTTATTCCTATATCTTTGCTATTTTTGTATTTCAAATCTCAGATTTTACCATTTCCCTCTCCTGTTCTATTTTGCCTTCCTCCTGCCCTTTTAATGTTTGTTTGAACTTTTACCTTTCCCCTGTCTTAGCCTGGCTTTCATTCCTCACTCTTAGTGAGGAATGAAATACCTTCTTCCTCTTTCCTTTCAAAATATTTCTCTTTCCTCTAGACATCTCATAACCTTTTCTTTCTTTCTTTTTTCCTTCTTATTCCCATTCTACTGATATTAAATTTTGATCATTTGTGGTTGATATTGCTGTGGTGTTTTTTTTCTCCAGTTTGGTTCCTATTTTTTCACTATTGTTAAAAAAAATTGTTTTAAACCTCATAGTGTACTTTTCCTTTTCTTACTCCATTTTTGTACATTGCCTCACTTTTAAAATTATGATATAAATTCAGTTCCCTTTCTTCCTTTGCCTATTTCTATTCCCTACTCTATTATTTCTCCCTCCTCTATTTTCTTAAAATCATTTTCTTTCACCTCATTCATTTTTCCTTTCTCATAATAATCTTAATCTCTTTACAGCTTTATTAATATTTGCTCATTTGCTATTAATAGTGTGGTTGTGGATAGGGGTTATTGCCTCAAGTATAGGTTTTGTTTCCTGGGTTGTTTTGTTTTGTTATGGCAGCACCTATACAATAGCATACAAGATGTGGTAGACAGTGTGACTTAGACAATCGGCTAGGGAAGAACCCACCAAAGAATGACCTAACAACAACCAAAACCCAGTTACAACAAGAGAGCCCACATAAATAGCATACTGGGCATCCCAGGAGCATACAGCTCAGGAGACCAAGGGGAGTGCACCAGAGTCTCACAGGTGTCCTACCACAGAAGTTTGCACCACAAAGTCAGGGAATCAAAGCAGATCAATGTAATACACACAAATAAACTAGAAGAGTCACCTAAAACGAAGAGACAAAAAAATAATCCCCAAATGAAAGGAAAGGAGTAATCCCCAGAGACAGCACTAAATGAAATTGAGGCAAGCAATCTATCATACATTGAATTCAAAATAATGCTTATAAGGATGCTCAAGGAGCTCAGTAAGAACCACAAGGAACTCTGTGGAAACTACAGGGGACTTACTGGGAAGTACATCAGCATGAAAAAAGGACATAGAAACTATCATAAAGAGCCAGGGAGAAATGAAAAATACAATATCTGAAATGAAGAATACACTAGAATGAATTAAAAGGAGGCTAGATGAAGCAGAGGATTGAATCAATGAGCTAGAGAACAAAGTAGAAAAAAATTCCCAGACAGCAGCAAAATTGAAAGACTCAAAAAGAATGAAGAGGGTTTAAGGGAGCTGTAGGACAACATGAAACATAATAATATTCATATCATAGGAATATCAGAAGGAGAAAATTAGGAACAAGGGATAGAAAACCTGTTGGAAAAGTAATAGCAGAAAACTTCCCTAACTTGATGAGGGAAAAAGTCATGCAAGTTCAAGAAGCACAGAGGGTCCCAATCAAAGTGAACCCAAAGAGGCCCACTCCAAGACACATCATATTTAAAATGGCAAAATTTAAAGACAAACAATCTTAAAGACAGCAAGGGAGAAACAGCGAGTAACACACAAGGGAGCTCCAATAAGGCTATCAGCTAATTTCCCAACAGAAACTCTACAAGCCAGAAGGGAATGGCAACAAGTATTCCAAGTAATAAAAAGCAAGGCCTGCAACCAAGACTACTTTATCCAACAAGGATCTCATTTAAAATGGAAGACTAAGGAGTTTTCCAGACAAAAAAACAAAAAAAAATGCTAAAAGAATACATTGCCACCAAACCAGCATTTCAAGAGATGCTAAAGGGACTGCTTTAAGAAGATGAAGAAAAACAAAAATAGAGAGAAAGGAACACAGGTACAAAAGGGAAAAATGGCAATGATTAAGTATCTGTCAATAATAATCCTAATTGTAAATGGATTAAATGCTACAATCAAAAGACATAGGATAGCTGAACGGATAAGAAAACATGACCTACATATCTGCTGTCTACAAGAGACCCACCTCAGAGCAAAAGACCTACACAGACTGAAAGTGAAAGGATGATAAAAATATCCCACACTAATGAACATGAAAATAAAGCTGGGGTAGCAATACTTATATCAGACTAAATAGATATGGCCAAGATAGATATTTTATGGCCTTCAAAACATAGACCATAAAAAGAGGCAAAGAAGGTCACTACATAATACTTAAGGGAACAGTCCATCAAGAGGGTAAAACTCTGGTAAACGTATGCATCCAACATAGGAGCACCCAAATACATAAAAAAAAACCTTGGAGGACTACAGGAAAGATATCAATAGCAACATACTCAGCATAGGGGATTTTAGCACTCCATTGTCAACAGTGGGCAAATCTTCCAGGCAAAGAATCAATAAGGATTAAATGGCATTCTGTCAAATAGACTTAACTGATAGATACCAAAACTTCCACTTCAAAGAAGCAACATATACATTCTCTTCAAATGTACATGGGACATTTTGAAAGACAGACCACAGTGATCAGAGAAGAAAGAGACTAAAAGGCATCCAAATTGGAAAGGAGGAAGTAAAACTGTCATTATTTGCAGATGACATTATAGTACATATAGAAAACCCATCTTCTTCACTAAAAAAACTACTTGAACTAGTAAGTGAGTTTGGCAAAATAGCAGGATATATAAAGTCAATATTCAGAAATTGAAGGCATTTTAAAAAATGTTTCATTTATTTATTTTTAGAGAGAGGGGAAAGGAAGAAGAAAGAGAAGGAGAGAAACATCAGTGTGTGGTTGCCTCTCTTGTGACCCCTCATGGGGACCTGGCCTGCAACCCAGGCATGCCCTGATGGGGAGTTGGACAGGCAACACTTTGGTTCAAAAGCTGGCACTCAATCCACTGAGCCACACCAGCCAGGGCTGAAGGCATTTTTGTTTACCAAAAAGAAATATCAGAAACAGAAACTAGGAAAAAATCTCATTTACTATAGCAACAAGAAAAATAAAGTTCCTACGAATAAACTTAATCAAAGAGGTAAAAGACCTGTACTCAGAAAACTATAGAACACTGAAGGAAGAAATTAAAGAAGACACAAATAAATGGAAGCTTATACAATGGATTGGAAGAATTAACATTATTGAAATGTGCATACTACCCAAAGCAATATATAGAGTCAATGCAATTCCTCCTAAAATACCAATGGCATATTTCACAGATCTAGAACAAATATTCCAAAAATGTATGTGGAAATACAAAAGACCCCAAGTAGCCTCAGCAATCTTGAGAAAGAACAAAGTAGGAGGGATCACAATAGCTGATATGAAACTATACTATACTATAAGGCAACCGTAATCAAATCAGTCTGGTACTGGCAAAGAGCAGACACATGTATCAATGCAACAGAATAGAGAGTCCAGAAATAAATCCATGTCTCTATGGTCAATTAATATTTGACAAAGGGCACAGGAGCATAGAATGGAGTAAAAATAGCTTCTTTAATAAATGGTGTTGGGAGATCTGGACAGCTGCGTGCAAAAAAAGAAACTAGACCACCAATTTACATCATTCACCAGAATAAACTCAAGATGGATACGAAGCTTAAATATAAGTCATGACACTATAAAAGTCCTAGAGGAAAGCATAGCCAGTAAAATTTTAAATATCCCATTCAATTATATTTTTACCAATGTATTACCTAGGGTAAGAAATATAAAGGAAAAATAAATAAATGTGACTACATCAAATCTTCTGCATGACTGAAGAAACCATCATCAAAATGAAAAGGGAACTGACTCTATGTGAGAACATATTTGCCAATGGTACTCCAGACAAGGGTTTGATATCCAAAATATATAGAAAACTCATATGACTCAACACCAGGAAGACAAACCATCCAGTTAAAAAATGGGCAAAGGACCTGAACAGACACTTCTCCAAGGAGGTCATACAGAGGGCCCATAGACACATGGAAAGATGCTCAACATCACTAGCTATCAGAGAGATGCAAATTAAAGCCACAGTGAGATACCACCACACACTGGTCAGAATGGCTATCATTAATAAATCAACAAACAACAAATGCTGGTGAGGATGTGGAGAAAAGGAGTCTTTGTGTACTGTTGATGGGAATGCAGACCGGTGCAGCACTGTGGAAAACAGTATGGAATTTCCTTGAAAAACTAAAAATGGAACTGCCTTTTGACCCATTGATTCTACCACTGGAAATATACCCTAAGAATCCTGAAACACCAATTCAAAAGAACTTAATGCACCCTTATGTTCATAGCAGTGTTATTTACAATAGCCAAGTGTTGGAAGCAACCTAGGTGCCCATCAGTAAATGAGTGGATCAAAAAACTATGGTACATTTACACAACGGAATACTACACAGCAGAAAGAAAGAAGGAGCTTCTACCCTTCATGACAGCATGGATGGAACTGGAGAGCATTATGCTAAGTGAAATAAGCCAGGTGAAAGGCAAATACCATATGATCTCACCTATAAGAGGAACCTAAGGAACAAAAGGAACAAGCAAGCAAAATAGAACCAGACGCATGGAAACAAGGAACAGACAGAACAGTGACCAGGCAGGACAGGGAAGGGGAATAAGGGTAGAAAGAAGGGGAAGGGGCTAGGCAAGGAGCTTGTATGACTGACCATGCACATGGACAACAGGGTGGGGACTGACTGTGGGGGCAAGGGGTGGGCCGGGTGGAGGAGAGCAAAGGGGGATAAATCAGGACAACTGTAACAGAACAACAATAAAATATTTAACAAAAAAATTTAAGGACTTTTCCTCACTAGCAGTAATTATGAAACTAAATTTAGAAAAATTCAGCATTAAAGGAATTAGATAAAAGCGAGAGTTAATATAGGGAATTTGTAAGTGCGGTAAGAAAAGTCAGTTGGCTATAAACTTACTTCCTATAGCACATACTTGTGATTTTGAATCTGCTTTTTTAAGTGGCTACTTTTATGACTTGCTATTCAGCCTAATAACTGTTCAAATAAAAAATATGTAAAACCAAAGTCACCAGACATGTGATTACATTTGTAAGCTCAAAATGGAATGCTTTGAGCAATGATAGAACTATTGCATAAAAGTGCTAAAATGTTACCTTTTTTTGTCCTAAATTTAATTTTGAAACTACCTTCAGACCAAAAAGAAATAAAACTGTACTTTATAAAAAGACTTTTCTGTTTGTTTATGCAAACAAACAATTGTTTATCTCTGCAGTGTCTGAAACTACCTTTATCTCTTTCATTCAGTAATTGCTGGACCAGGAAAGACCTTCATACAGGTCATGTTATTGCTTAATTAATTTAGCATTAAAGCATGACAGGGTGTGTTTTAGTGTCTATTAATGCTCGCCTTGGGTGCCTTCAGCTGCTTGAGGCATGTATTAATAGCCTAGTAAAGCATGCCCTAGAGTCACCTAGTGTCATTATAAAATGGTTATTTAATTTGGAATTTTATTTTTAAACTTTATTTTCCAATGAATTTACACTCTATTCTCCCGTAGTATAAAATAGTTCTTTTAGTCAGAATTTTCAAACTAATTTGCCATACAAGGGGGAAAGTCAGCAGGGCCATTTAGCTTCATGTTATGAATGTGTTGTATATTTGTAAACTTGCTACATAAATACAAACAGAACAATAAAAAGGGGGCTTTGTCCACTACACGTACATTTTTACCAAAATTGTCTGATGAGTATAGTAGTAATTTTCCATTCAGTAGAGTTGAGTTCTCTGTCACCAATAAATAAGATTTGCTATCTCTTTGTTAGCCCTTACCTTTTTCCTTTTCTCCACAGTGCTACTTTTGATTGGATAATGAGATATGGTATAACCTAAATAATAGAACAAAAGCATATGAGGGGAGTGTTGGATAACTAAAAATATCCCAGGCCCCCATGTACCACTGGTGATCCCTTTTCAGAAGCAGCAGCAATTCCTTGCTCCCCACCCCACCTCCCACCTAGCTCAGGCTGCCCCTGCAGTGCCCGAAGCATGTGAATTGACCACCTGGGACGAAGAAACCAATACAGGGTATGGACAAAGTTAGGTTTACCGTTGTTTGTATGGAAAAAAATATAATCATTAGTAAATAATAATACAAGAATTAAACTAAACTGCGTTTTGCATACTCACAACTGTGAACAGATGTTTGCCCCGCCCTGTACTTACCAGGCCCACCTCCCTCAGTCCTCATCGCCTCCGCACCCATCTCACAAGTCAGATCACACACAATGTTTTCAGGGTGTCCCACATTTTGGAGTCTCTGGGCCACACTGGAAGAAGGAGAGTTGTCTTGGGCCACACGTTAATAGATTGTGACCCATAATCACACAAAAAAATCTCATAATGTTTGAAGTAAATTTATGATTTTATGTTGGGCTACATTCACAGCCATCCTGGGCTGCATGCAGCCTAAGGGCCACAGATTGGATATCCCTGTGGGACATTGTAATTGTAATGCCTATTACAGCATTGACCTTGGCAGAAGATAGCTTGTGCATTGGAACAATTACAAGGTTTCTCTTTTGCATATGAGGAAAAATTTGGAAAATATGTGTGAGAAGTGATGCTGAGGGATTTGGATGAGGGAAGGAGGAACTTGATTTTTATCAGTCTGAAGTTTGTTGAAAGGACACATAAAATAGTTTGTGTAAACAGTGTCCAGGTATGAGTTTGAAAGTGATTTGCTTGAAAGATGTCTAAATGAGGATTTCTATCAAAATCCATTTAATTCACCTGGTGGTTCTATATAGAGAACACATGGCTTGGGACAATGATAGATTATTGTGGGCTTAATTAGATGATATCTTCCATTGCAGCTAATACTGTATATACACTATGTGCCCATAAGCCCAGGCACTTGGTAATTGTTATACAGCTACTGAGTTGGCAAATACTTTTTACCCCCTTTCTTTTTATCAATAAGCTAAGAGCATCAGAAGCCTTTTTCTTTTTGCTGACAGTTATTTACCCTCATCAACTTGTACCAAGGCTTCAACAGATATACTGGTGTGTCTACAGGACCTAAAGAATAGTGAGTATTCTAGAAGCCATAAAAGATAACATGACTGCCAGAGACTAGAAATAAAATCTATTACAATACAGAGTTCTGAGACTTCAGTGATTTTTTTTCCTAGACTCTATTCATCTGGAAGATGTCAAAACAGCCTCTTTAAAGTGAAAGTTGGTTATTATATCTTACACCTCCTACCTTTAAAATAAACGGAAGATCGCTTGGTAGAACTCTTTGATGTCTGGGAACAACTTACACTTGATAGATGAACAGAGTTTGAAAAAGGCCTCCTGCTGGTCAGGCCTGCAAGGCAAGCAACAAGAGCTGTGTTTCCTCTACCTGCGGACTTGGTGGTGTAGGAGTGTTAGGAGCAGATTAGAAAGCTGTCCGAACTGGTGGAAAACCATGGTAAGAGAATTACAGGGGAGACCCTAGGATTTCGGAGCAAAGCCATGTTTCTTCACTGAATAACTCCTTTTGCTTTTGAAAAATAGCTCCTGGTTTTACCCTAGACACCATACAGATGGGGTGTCTGATCATCAGAAAACAGCTGACTGTGTAACCCGAGGTGTCTATTATGTCGAACTTCCCAAGAAACTATTCAATATAAAGTCAGAAAGCTGGCAACACTTCATTATTATTTATAGGTGATATATAGAGACCCAAATATTTTTAAAGACTCAAATAAGTAATATGAGCACTCTCAGAGCACACTTCTCTCATATTGCCACTTTGGCTCTGATCAACACATATGGCTTGCTGGGTAGTTTCTAGGACCTGAAGGGAGCTGTCATTTAAACCTGGATAATAGATACTATTGCACTAGATGCACATACGAGCCAGGAGGAGATATGTCGTTGTGACTTCTGTAGCCACAGAGGTCTGAAGAACCCTGGAAAGAGTCATCTTCACAGCGGTCACAGTTCCAAGTGGTTTATCTCATTGTCCACTTTGGTAAAGAGATGCTGGAAGATATCGTTCTTTTCCGATACAGAAGTCACAGCTAATGGTGTAATTATGGAGAGAGTAAAATTTGGGCCAGGGGGATGGTGATGTTTTGTGACAGAGAAGACTGGATGAGAGTTACCTGGATGAATTTCTCAGAGTTTCAAAATAGTGTGTTTCCGAGAAAGCAATTGTGATGAAGCTCTCTGGTGGAAAAGGCTTCCAGTGCGCAGGTGAGTGGACATCAGTCAGCCTCCTTCCCTGAAAGAAAGATGCTGCAAAGCCTTTCTGAAGTGGTCAAAAAAAATTGTGGCCCTGGTATGAGGAGTGAGGTTTGGCATGAGCTCGCCAATAGATACTTACTCTCAGCAAGGCTAACCTTCATTTACAGGGAACCAGTCTGCTAGCAGCAGTGAGTGACTCTGAGACTGGACACAGTCCCATGCCTTAGATGAGTCAGCCAGACATATAATGATAGTTCAAATATATCCTTCTTCTGAAATACACCACCATCTGTATTTATATTCCCTTTCCTTGTCTACCATGCTTCTGCTAAGGACCTCACCTTTGGACTTATTGAATGGTTTTTCATCATCATATATGAAATACATGGCCTTAGGAAAACATGATAGGTCTCTGGAAACATCAATTTCTGTAACTGCTAGAGGACCTTGTGAGATTGGCATCTGTCCTACAGAATCTGTTAGAGAACAAACCAGTGGCTAATATTCTGTGACCACTATCATGACCAGAAAGCCTGTGTCTGGGCAACAAGGGGACAGAAGTCAAAGTGGCTTCTTCATTCTTGCAGTAGGTGATGCCCTTCCCAAATTTTTGCTGCATATGACCTTTCCCCCAGTTTCTATCAATTTCAAGGTATTAGGACTCACTATATGAATCTTTCTACCAGGAAATACAATGATTCCATTGAATTATAAGCTGAGACTTCTCCTGGCCATTATAAGTACCTATTGTCACTTAAAAAAAAAATCAGCAAAAAAGAGGGTCTCTGTGCTTACTGGGGTTATTTTCCCTAGTTATCAAGAGAAATTGAGTTGCTGTTAAACAATGGTAAATAGAATTGTAAGGGAGAAAGTTATTGTATTACACCTTTTCTTAAAAACAAGACCGACACTTCTATGTCAGATTTCTTTTTTCAAAATGAAACTGTCAATTCGTAAGAACATACACTTATTAACAGACCCAGACATCTCAACTGATCTGAGTACTGTAGCTAGAATTAAATTGAGGAATTTTTTTCTCTCAAAAATATTTTGCTTGCAGGAGCATTTCCAAAGCTACTGTTTTTATTTCTGAAGGAGACCAAGGAATGTGCATAAGTAAGTGCTCACTTTTCAGTTATGCCAAGAACTAGTCTAGCATTTTAGATTCTTGGGCAAAATAATTTCACAGGCTCTTGAATGTGACATGAACAAGAATGAAACAAATTCCTTTGTTATTACTCTCTCTTCATTTATTTGACATGGTTTTTCAAATTATTTAGGAAAAAGTGGAAACCATTCTAAAATACCCTGAGTTCTGCATTCTCTTTTAGATTGATCCACATTATTCATTTTTAAAACCCTCTATTGGAATGGGCAATATTCAAATATTTATAATTGTCTTGGGTTTATGTTAGGTTATAAGCATTTTTCCAAAAACTGATTTTTACATTATTTATTAAACAATCTAAAATGTAATTTGGCATCAGTAGTGTGCAAGGTAAATCAGTTCTCAGAGGTTCCTAGATTCAGAGTTAAAGATGAACTTTTTTCCAAGCAAAAAAAGCTTTTTCAGTGTTAACCACAGAAAAAACAATAATATCAATAGACCATCAGAATAAAAATTGTAGTTGGTCAGTCCTTGGACATTAGGAGGACAGTATGAATATGCTGGGTCTTTGGTGGTTTGGGAAGGGTCATGTGCATGAAAGGACACCAAAATAAATTTCAAGTTAAACTGTTATTTTTACCTAGCATGAGGGAAATGCAAAAGGTACAATCTATGTCTTCATTATCTACAAATTAAAGCTATTTTCCTAAAAAGAGCTTTTCCTCCCTCACTTCCTCCTCCTCTGCCTCCTCCTTCTCCCTCCCTCCCTCTCTCCCTCCCTCTGCTTTCTTGCTGGTCTCTGGCTCCTGCCTTTCTCTAAACTTTTTTAGCAAATCTAAGTTTGGGTTGAGCCAGGGAAATTTCTGGCTTGGATCACATTTGGCTTAGAAGGAAGATTCCCATTCAACCATTGGATCTAAGAAACCCTGCTGGACCAAAGCAAATGCCACTGCTGCTTTCATGCTTATGTTCCCACGTTAGGGACCTGACTTTCAAGTTCACAAAGGTCAAGAGCAAGCATCATGAAAATAGGCATACTGGGTGGGGTAAATATCCATTTTGCAGTAATTTATGTTTTAATCTAGTATGGTCAGTGCAAACAGCTTGGCCTCACTTTACCTCCTTTTGTTGAGACCCATGCCCCTTGGTAAGCACAAATTTTATTTTTACTTAATCGCAGTCCGTTACAAGTCCATATGGGAATCTTTTCAACGCTGTATGCTAGTAATGTTGGTTTAAATGCCGGTAAGCAGACGTCTATTATGTCATCGTACAGACTGCCTGGGAAGGATGTTTAGAGAACTAAAGTAGGCAAAAGGGTAGGGGGATTTCTCAAGAGGGTTTCACTGTAAATATAACTCTTTCTACTTTATACCAGACTAAATATTGAGGATAACATAGGAACCAGCACACACAGACATCTTTGTAATAAATTATTTTTGCATTCTCTCCCTGGCACAGTTTTGGTAACTCCTGTCTGTTCAGGCATCAGCTGCGCACATGTTGGAGGTGTCTCTGCATTTATTAATGAGACTGGGTGCAATGCAACTTGCAGTGTTTACCTTCACAATAGCCATGTGCACCATATATTTCTGGAATGGGGACTCACGCAATGCTTCCCATTTGTCTTCAATCACTAGCAGATGCAGAACAGTCAAATCATTTCCCTTTAACTGGCCTAAGGGACTAGAGGAATTCAGAGGAATTCTAAACCAAGTGGTTCCTCTGCATGGCCTGACTTTACTTCTTGAACCTAAGGATAAGATTGCGTGGTAACATAATCTGACTCCCTTCTAAAGTGTTCATTTCCTTCCCTTTGTTTTTCTTCTGAGCCTCAAACTTCGTAAAGTCATTTATCCTTAGACATTCTTGCTACATGTGAATTGGTGCTGGAAGAAGTACAACTCTGAAAACTAATTTTGAACCTTCTATTAATGCTTCTTCTAATGTTTTTGAAAAGACTCTGTAGCATCGCATAGCAGACAGGTCCTTGGAATCAAGAATTCTGGGATCAGTTTCTGGCTCTGCAGTTAGCCCCCAGATGACTGAAGGATGATTGAACCTTAGGGGGTCTCTGGTTCCTCATCAATACACTGTCAGTCTTAAACACTGTAATCATGACTTCCCTTCCCCTGGCTACGCCTACCCCTACTTCTGCCATTTAAAGTTATCTTAATTGCACATTTGTATGTATGTGTATAAATTCATATACATTTACACATATCCATTATGTCCAAAAGTAGATCTGGGAAGCAAGAAAGAGAATTCAAAGCAAAATTTGAAGGAGGTTATGATGAAGCAGAAAATAATGAAACTGGAGAAACTTTAGACATAATACTAAACATGAAAATTTTGGAAAATAGAAAAGACAAGAAAAACAAGCAATAGACTAGAAAAGACAAAAGAGAATTATAAGAAGAAAGAAAGAAAATATGAAACCTCATTTTTCTCCACTTTGTTTTCTTCTAACAAGGAAATTCCAGTGTAGAGATTTTTATTGATTTATCTCTGGTTTGGACCCTGAGCTCTATGTTCTGGCCAAGAAAGAAAATTTCCTGCTGAGGACGGAGACCACATTTCTTGCTGCCAGGGATGACTGGTTAAACCCAGAATGTGCTGGGGCCTGTATGACTTAGATCATTCAATGAACGTAGTTTCCAAAAGCCACTATGCAATGAGGTAACCATCAAATTAAAATTACTCCCTGAGTCCCACAGTTATTGCAAATCAAGTTTTATTTTTGAACTGTGATTTAAGGTGCTTACTATTTGGCAAAAAAAAAAAAATGACTTTCCTTTTGAAGTTCTCCATATTGTTTAAAGAACTACTAATGGCCATATTTTCTTTTTTTTTTTTGCCCTTAATGTTTTATGTGATTGTTTTGCAAATAGTATTTGAGGTTTAGAGTACTTCAGATGGTTTCTTTAGTCATAGTTCAAGAAATAGAAAATTGTGTCCTGCAGCTTTTAAGACAATAGCTATACAATCTGTGTGTTTTGTTAGTCCAAATTCATAAAGTAGGAAAAAAGGAGTAATTCCAGTTATCTAAACTACTATGTGATTTCTAAACAAAATTACATGGTCATCTAGAAAAGTCCCCTTAAAACCTGACACTTTCCTATGAAATGAAATAGTTTTTCAATATGTTTATTTTCATTTTGCCAACAAACCCCTTCATGTAAAAAAATGCATGCAGTTTTGATCAGCAGTCATACAATTTGCTGATAAAACATTTTGTGTCTGGTTACTGTTGAGAAAGGTAAAGTTTACACACCACATCTCCCATTCATAGTTCAAGAATGGCACTTTGTTTAACAATGTCCTTCCTTATTATTATTTAATTTATAGCTAGTTACACATTATAAAGTGGCAAATGCCCAATTGTTAAAGCTAGGACACTGGGTGTCTCGGTGAGTTTATACATTCATTCTCTTTGCTGCATACAAACTCCTGGCATAAATGCTCATAGAGTTCCTGTTTCTCTCTCAATGAGGCTATGTGTAGCAGCCTTCTTTTCCCCTGCCACACACACCAGTTAAAGAGAAACAAAACTGCTTATAAAACAGGTAGATTCTACTTGTTTACACAGTCAAAATATTTTCTATGCCAGCATTATTTTAGGTTAAAATAGTTTGAATGACATATAGCAATTTATTAAAATGGCAATCTTTATAAATAATGATTTCATGGAATAATGTACCCATCATTATGAATTCATACATGCAGGGTGTTCAGAACAATGCCCGAACACAGTATGCTCTCAAATAACATCAGCTACTCTTGTTACTTTTTTCTGCTATTACCCAATTTTCTCTACCTCCCCAGCCCCTACTTGTTTCAAAAACAAAAGCATGTTGGAAGTCAGTCTGCTTAAGCCATAAAGGAGAAAAGAAAGGAGGGCATGCACGGTAGATAATGAGTTCAGGTTCATGGGGCATTCTTAGTAACTGATGTTTTTAACACTAATACATGCTTTTGATGAATTCTGTGGTAGGCTTCTCACAGAATGTCTGTAAAGTAAGTGATCTTGTTATTTTAAAGATGAGGACAATGAAGCTAAAGCGTTTGAATTGCCCATGGTTGCAAATCAGTAAGTGAAAGAGCTAGAGCCAAGGTTGAAAGTTTTCAGAACTCATGCTCTTAGCCACCATTCTAGTCTGCTTCCTTGTTTTAATCACCAGCCATATCCTCACTTCTTAGCTACACCAGCATGGTGCCTGGGAGATATAAGCCCTCGGTGAGTTTATGTTGAATGTATTTGGTCCCCATGATGTGTGTGTGTATTTATTGTTTTGTGAGATATGATGAGTTGTCACAACACCCGTGGTTAATACAGAGCCAGGATGAAACTTGGGGCCATGAGTCATGCTGCCCAACAGCATGCTGCCCAACAACAATGGCTTTTATTAGTAAGGGTCTTTGGCTGTACCTTTTTGGATATTGATTTTTAAACTGGTTATTGAGGAAAAAAAGACTCAGGAAAAACCTTTGACTTCCCCCTTAACTGCTAAAAGGAATTTAGATAGAGGACCTGCTCCAGGAACGGAGATGTTATCACAGACAGCTACAGCTTCTTAGAAACCAGTGTGTGATAGACAGAGGGGAATCTAGCAAGACCCATATGTGCAGAGTCCTCTGCGCTGCATGGTTAAAGATGGCCCAGGAAACATGTATTTATCAGACATGTGCTTTTCTATCTCCATGTGAATTGCCTTCCAGCCCTTAGAAGTCCCAAACCACAACCTTCTTTCTCTTTAGCTCTGTAATAGCATATAAAACTCAACTGCCCAGTACTTCTTTGGGTCTCATAAGCACCCCATCCCAATTGTGCGCTCATAAAGTAAACTTTGGACATTTTCTCCTGTTAATCTGTTTAATGTTGATTTGATTATTAGACCACCTAAAATAATTTAGAAGGTGGGAGAAGACTTCAATTTTTTTAGCCCCTCTCCCCTGCAACTGTCAAAGATCTCATCACTTTTGTATCGTCAAGAAATAAGACAGTGCTCTGTATCTGTAGTACCTTAATAAACATTTGTTCACCATTCACTTCAACAGTTTTCTCCCCTGTTTATATCCCTGCTTTTATCTACAGCATTCTCATCCCCCCTGCCTCCTGCCTGGCATGTCTTTCCCATTATTCTTATAGACCTAGCCCTTTCCTTCTCCAAGTTTAAATCCATAACTTTTCATCTATACAAATGCTTCCCAGGCCACCAGTCTAAGACAATGCTTCCCTCCTCTGAAGTTTCCGAGCCTGTATTCTCTACACCACTCACTTGGCACTTACTGCTGACTATGGCTGGCAGGTTTCCAAATTTTACAAGCCTTTTTCCCTCCTCACCAGTTATAAGCTCCTCCAGGGCCGGAACTATTTTATATAAATGTGTGTTTAACATAGTCGCCAAATTAGTGCTTTTTTACATAGTGAATTTTCAGTTTACTACAAAGACAGCTTTATTACCTGCTACACTCCTGAGTGGAGGAAAAACATTTGGTCCATGTGGCTGTTCAGTTAATTCAGGTGCAAAATGAAATTTCCATCTTAGAGAAGAATAGTTTCAGTCAAAGTTAGACTCTGTGTGTGTGTCTCTGTGTGTGTAAATATTCTGAGCGTATGTATTTAGGTTAAAATTACCTAGAATTGTAGGATTATTTCAAAGAGCTTGTGATGAATGTCACACTGTCAGATCAAATTAGTACTTAGTAATTTAGGTAAGGGTGATAACAGCCCTGGTGATGTGAAACTTGGGTCTAGATGTTAGCGTTTACTGTGTCAGCAATCGCAATGGATAATTCACTACTAAATACAGTGAGAATGTGCTAAAAGTGTCTTGTTAATCTAAAGGGCAATTTCCTATTGGGAGTGGGCAAATATTTGGCACATACCATGTTCCACGTTGCTATAGAGTTTCTGTTTAAACCCTAAGAGTAGCCTCAAACCATGATTAGTGCAAAAGACATTAAACTGGAAAAAGAGATATATAAATGAGTCATCTTGATTTTTGCCCAACCTCTACACCATTATTCTTTACCCAGTGCTTTCCAAAGTTGATGTCATTTACTTTGATTCATCTGTTCTGTTTCTCTAGGCAACCTGCTCAGAACCCAGTAAGAGAGCATGCTTCAGAGATGTTAAAATTATGCATTCTGCTAGTCACTCTCCAGCAGAGTCTACTCCCTGACATCTTTTTAAATCATTTCTACTCTTTTATCTTGTATCCTTTTTCCTTTTTTAAAAAAACTCTGCTTTTATACCAAGAAAGCAGTGATTGTACTAATCTCCACTTTTACAGGGAATTGAATATTTTTTATTTGTTTGGGGTTTTTTAAATTGGGATATTTTAACTAATAGTGTATCCAAGTCTATAATATTGTATAAAAGTGCATTAAAATTTGTACATACTGAAAAGCACAATTAATTTGGTATAAAGATAATTTATTTCAAGGAAATCAGCCATGTTGAAATATTACTGAAAAGCAAATGCTGACTAAGCATAATCAACCATCACTTCCAGATTTTATACACTGCGTTCTTAAAATGCTTCCTGTAATATACTATCATATACAGAAATTTCTATGATTTATCTGCTTCCTTGGTTTAAATGAGAAATGATTCCCCATCACTGTCACTCTTTTACTCTCCAGCCTACACCAACACCAAAGTGTGGGAGGTGTGATTGCCTTGTGATTTATGGCTTATGTTCAGAATTTTCAAAAAAATGATAGATTTGGCCCAAGGAGAAAATGATAGATCTGTTTTCTCCTTGTCCCACAATTTCTCTGGTCACTGTACTTCACGTTGCTCTGGGTCTGGAAAGCTACACTGATTCCAGACCAATGTATGAGTGGAATAGGGGATGTCTCTTTGGGCTTGCCAAAGTGTTTTCTTTATTTCTTACAGAACTTCTGAGACCTTTGTACTTTGAAGACCTTAGAACCAGTAAATACAATCACATTGGAACTCCCAGTAAAATGGCTGTGTTATGCATTTAGTAAAATCAGGGATACTTGGGTCTTTCTGCTCTACCTTTGTTCATAAATCTAGTACAATTTTGAAGGAAAATGAGAAGATAGGTTGGAGAGACTCCAACTTACCTTTTGCTGAGAGCATAGAAGGGTTAATAGAGAAGGGGAGTACCCTCCACTTTGCTTGCTCCTGTTCCTCTCTGTGAGTTTCCCAAAATTATAGTTATAGTGAAATATTACACAGCTATTATGTTAAACAGTCAGATAAAAGCTATTATTCTGACTGTGAAACATTAGAGAAATTTACATTTCCTAAACACGAAAATCTTTCCTATAGTTTTCCAGCTAAAGAATAAATAATAAGAGCCACACACACACACACACACATACACACAAAGATATTTGGTCTTGTCAGACTGATGAGTCACTTCTCAATAGTAAATACAACTGTGGCCAATGGACTTGACTAAGAAAAGACAAATAATATAAAAAGACCTTTCAGTTGTGAATGAATCAAAGAAGAGCCAGTACCTGCAAGAGTTACCTGCTGCCCCTTCTCCCTCTTCCTTCAAATTACATTCCAATGATCTGGAGCTCAACCTTGTTCAACATGGCCCCTAGCTTTGGGTTTGCCAAGTCTGCTGAGGTTTATCAGTTTTGGACAAAAATTCAGATTACACAAGGCTAACAGGAGATGTGGGAGATATGAATCCTAAAGCGACAAGGTCTTCCCTGGAGATGTTAATAGTCAACATGTTCAAAGATATCACAGAACAGGAATCAGATCCTTTGCCAGGATATATCTCTGTCTCCTACACAGTGACAGCTTTAATACTGAACATAAGAGTTTCAAATCTTTTCTTTCCCTTTTGTGAAGTAGGATTTTTATTTTTTTCACACTGGACTGGCAAAAGAGAGCCATATAATTTTAGCAGTGTAAGGGAAAAATCCTCTGTGGCTGCTTTGTGCAGAATTGTACTCCCCGATCTTGTGTGTGCTACTGTGCATGAAAGTGGATATATTTTACCCCACCAAAATTGGAGAGAGAGAGTGTCAGGGGAATCAATTTTTAGGTTCAAGGCAAAAATGACTGTGCTCTATTTAAAACAAAACAAAACAAAAAACAACAACAAAAACATATGAGGTAAATAAACCTATTGTTGGAATGCTTTTTAAAAGAAAAGGAACCTCAAATAAATCACATAAAAAATACACCTGCGATGGTCCAGTTCAAATCTGTCAGCGTCTAATGCGTTAAGGTACTGTGACACTTTGTCTTGCAGCTCCAAGAGCATATTCTTGGTACAGAGGGACAAGGTTTGCACTTGAAACTCACACCCCACGCCACATCACAGCTGCCCCAGGCTTCGTCTCATCTTTTTGCTCTGTTCTCCTTGACTGAGAAATGAAAGGAAGAAACAAGAAAACCCATCCCCATAAGGCTAGTGTGAGGCGGGAGGGGGGAGGGGGGACTGGAGGGGAGGAAGGAGATTATGCTGCTGTCAGTCAGCACCAGAAAATGCCATTTATGCGGATCCAGTTCTCACTGAGGAAGCAGAAAGAAAACGCTGTGAAGTGGCGCCTGCCCCTCCCCCGCCGCACTGGCACTCATTACAGCTCTTTCTTTAAACTGCTGGGTAGACAGCTGGCAGCCAGCGCCTCAGAGGAGGCTGGAGTAAGGGAGCATATAAATTACTGTTGCATTTTACAGCTAAGATAAACTCAAACTGCAGGGTTATAGCCTGAAATGACATGAAGGGAAGCTCCAGCAGGCCTCTCAAAAGAACAAGGGGTAGAAAATGGAAAGAAAGAGTTATTCAGGGAATATGGGATCATAGAGAAGGAAAAAAAATCTAAACAAGTTGTGTATAAAATCTGCTGCTTTAGTGAGTCTTAAAGAGCTTATGTCAGCTTAATTCCATGTGGTAGCATAATGTAAATCTATGGGAAATGGGCTCTCGGCATCTCTGCTCTATTCCGTTTCTGCAGATTGCCAAGTATGGCAATAAATGTCAAGCGATTATTTATTTGATCATTAGAAACTTCATTAGATTTTGATTTGATGCTCTTCAGCCTCCCCATTTCCCACCACCACCACCACTACCACCAAAAAAGAAAAGCTCATTTTTGAAATTCAATCCAGCTAGTTTCATTGGGAAAAAATGTTATGAAATGAAATCAAGTAAATACCAGCATGTAGATGACAACATTCTGCATAAATATAGAATCTCTTCTCTAAGGAGTTTACAGCACTTTGCTAACACGATGAAAGACACATTTTGGCAAGAGAGGTAAAATTTTTGCAAGCCTTTTTAGTATTTTGTTAGATGGAAGGCTGTTTCTGAGGTGAGACCAAACCCCTCTGGCTATAGACAGAGTCTGATTGTATGTTCTTGGCTTAACAGTCTTAGCTTATGTATTTGAACTTTCATTCAGCTTTCTTGGACTTGATTTATTTGCAGATTATATTACCTAGGAAAAAGCGTTGGCCTAGGTAATTCAGGACTGGTAGGTGCCTGCATGTTTGTTTCACCCTTGCTCTAAGCAAGAACCTGAGCCTTATTTTCTTCATAAAAAGGGGTCCTTTTACTACAGTCAGCAGTGTCAGATATACTGTTTAAAGCTGACTTTTTCATTGCAGTTTCAGTTCCCCTTGTGCCTTTCATGCTAGTTTTCCTGAGAATCATGTGTAGTATGGGAAACAAAGAGAGGATGAGAAAGGCTTGCTTCCTCAAGGAACAGTACTTGCATGTCAAAAGACCCACCAAATAGGAATTGAACTGACTTTCATAAAACCAGGGATTTAAGCACAGTGTGGGGTATGTATTATTGCCACAGAGCACATGCTGCAAAGAAGCATAAAGAGACAAGCTTTATCTCTCTGCCTGAAACCCTCTTGGAACCTTCTGGGAGTGCACATTCTAAATCACGAATCAAAACGTTCCCCCCTACTCCACACAACTGCAAATTGAAAATAGGCACTTGAACAACACAGGCAGAAATGTAGAAGAATGAATGACTTTGAAATGCCTACAACCCACCCCAAAGCACCCTGGGTCTTTCTGTAGACATGAGCGGCATTCATCTCTGATAAAGGGTATGCAGTGCTCAGTAGAAACAAATGACAGCTGACGAAAAGATCCATTAGATGCCTGAACTTGCCCCATGCCAGCCAGCACAGAGTATTTTCTTCTTTTTTTCTATCATAAAGAAAGGGCTCCTATTTTTATTTCAGGAAGCATGCTATAACTATAGATTTTTGTTTTTGTTTCCCTGTAGTGCTTTCTAGTATATTGCAATTGGAATAAGCGCCTAAATGATGAATTTCTTTCATTAGCCTAAGTGGTATGAAATACAGAGGATAACAAGTTCAGGCATATATTATTATGCTGCATGTTTAATAACAATGGCAACAACTTGAAGGTCAGGAAGCCCATCCTCTTTTTTATGGGAGCAGTTGCTATCACAACAAAACAAAACAAAGTCTTTATTGCTGCATAACAATCAATGACATTTATTGAATGTGTTTCCAATGAGGAACTCTGCACTAGGCCCACGTGACTTGATGAAGAGGCAACAGCCTTCAAGGATGATCTGGTTCCAGTTAGGAAAACAGACAATCTAGAAAAGGAAGGTGAGTCGTTTCCAAACAAAGTCTTGCTGGAGAAACAGAAATAGAAGTGAAAGGAAGTGCATGAGTTCTGAAGTTCTCCTGAGCAGAAAGTGAAGAGTTAGGCAGCTGGTTTCCTCTTTCTGCAGGGGTATTTGGCATGAGAGGAAAAACAGTTGGTAGAGAAACTGAGAGAGGGGACAGAGAAACGGCCGGATAAAGAACGAAGAATGAATGACTTAGTTTTAGTTGATCGTTGATTCTACTGAAGAGGGGTGATATCAGCTATGAAAGAAGCAGGGGTCTGGGCAGAAGAGTCCAAGATGAGGATTACCAACTTCATGTGCGAGGCGACAAGAAGCAATTATGGCTTTGTGTGCACAGTGGTGCACCTAGAGAGAGGGTTCTCTCGCTGTCAGAGTGTGGGTGGCAAGGATTGTGAATCTTTGACCCAGGCTTTTTAGGACACAGATTAACTGCTCTATCTATGCATTTATTCTAGGTGACTTGTCGATGAGCAGGTTGTGACCCCTACATTCAATCTTCTGGAGATGAGAGATATGGACTTAACTAACAAAGGGAGGTGACAGAGGGCAGAGAGAGAACACAGGGAGGCGGTGAGCTGCAAAGAACAAACTTACGGTTAAACTCTGCAGCCCTGGGGCTTTAATATGGGCAAAAGCACAGTTTCTCAGTTCCAGGTCCTGCCAGCAGTTTAGGGAGAGAAGTAAGGAGAGCAACATAATGGAAGAGGTTAGGAGTTTTAAGTGGAGGATAAACT